>JAQGCC010004443.1:0-13145 GCA_034698905.1 Xestoiulus laeticollis | reverse complement strand
TTAATTTCCCCCCCCCCCCCCCCCCCCCGAACATTTCCGCTCTTTGGTTGTAGACCTCGTTACCAGTTTATGGACCCGAGTTAAACGATTTCACGCACTGCGAGGTTTACCATCCCCCCCCCCCCTTGATTTAAGAGGGGTTATCACTTTCCCCTTAAAAGAAATATTTCTCATATTTCCAATCTGGTTTCGACAAAAAAATGATATGAAATATACAATGGAATTCGCTAATAACGATGCCGGATACAGCGGTATTCAGGGTACATGTCTGTTATTTCACGTACAGTAATTATGTTCGGATATAACGATAATCCGGACATAGCGATCCCAATTTCAAACGAAACTGGTCTTATCAATTGATAAGACCGTTTTCGTTAGCCTATAACAACGATTTTCTGAGATTCCCATTTTTTAAGTGCATAGTAATGATACATGTTATGTAATGACAAAATAATTTACAATCTTAAAAGCAAAAAAATGTCATATTTTGTATTCAATTTAAGTTCAATTTAATAAGTAGGCCTACATATCAATATTTCACCGCTATTTGTTTCCATTTTGAAATTTAGAAGTACGTGAACTATAAAAATATACCAACTTTAAAATTCATCTTTATTACTGAATATTGACTTTCTTAATATTAGTATACATAATCCGGATATAACGATCTGATTTCTTAGGTCCCTTGAAGATCGTTATTAGCGAACTCCACTGTATACAAGTGGAGGAGTTTTCCTGGTTTTAATAAGCAATAAAGTTCTGAATCTCATACAAATGTTAATGGAAATACTGTCACGACTATATATAGGGGTCGTCCTAAGTACGCGACCCTAAGATGACAGTGCATCCAAAGAAGGGGGTTGCAGGGTGTAGGGGGTTATTCCTAATGATTGCTGGGGATTCAGAAAAGCGTTCTTTTCTCGGAATTGCTTCTTCGGGATTATTCCATGACCTATCTTGACCTATTTTAGGTCATCACGCGAGGCACGCAACTTCCTGGAATTGTCCGATTGCATTACAATTCTATTTCTCATCTGCCATCAGATTGAAATAAATTGTCCATCGTTGCAGCCTGCCTCTAAATCAAAGTCAATGACCATAGTTCGCCTTTCACCCCTTTCGTTTTACAATTTAAATACATGTATTTGAAAAAGGACACGCCCCCCAGCGACACCTGCCATCTTCATTTTGCAACATTGCCTTGATTTAAGATAATTACAACTCCCGAGCTTCCGTAAATCTGTTCGAATTTTATTTCGTCGGAAACGTGCTATAAATCAGAAATTTAAATAACTCGGTTACTTTATACAAAATTGTATATATATATATACAGAGCGGATTCTTCGCAAAACTATAGGCCTATATAGTGTTGGATTTAATTGGGTCGTTGGAAAAAGTTTTTTAATAATTTAAGGCTAGGAATTTTTTCGGAAAGATTACTGGACACGCTGATAAACCGAAAGTCGGTAGAAGTCTACTTTAGCCGGCTATTTACTATCCTCCAATTAGAGCTCGTGGCGTTTGCATTCTATTTTATAAAAATTACAGTCGTGAATGATAAGTTCTTCAAAAACATTAATTTATTTAATTTAAGGGAAAAATAGGCGACAAAGAAGGTATTCTAACCTTATAACCTAACCTAACCTAAAATAACCTTCGGTTAACAGGAGTTTCATTTTTAAAAATTATTTTCATTGCACATGTCGAGGCCTGCATTTGAGTCTAGAAAAATAGCACAGGCGACTAAAGTAGACTTCTGCCCAAAAGTTCAATCAATATCTACAATGAGAAAATCTGACACAATTTTTACAAAAAAATAAAAGTTATTTAAATATGCAATCCAGAGAAAGGATAGTTTTTTGTATAAAATATTTTTTTTTTTCAAATAAAGTCGATACATTGAACACGAATTAAAACCTGGTAAAGTGACCACTTTTCCACCATCATAAAAAAATGTCTCCGTATAGTGACCAACTGTATACATGCAGTGATCGACTTTGCTATTTTTTAGGGTGGTCACCTTTATCAGGCTTTACCGTACATGCGTGCTATACTTGTTAGAAGAAAACGTTCGAACCTCCCTTTTCCACTTTTCCATTCGTGATAGGAAAGTATTTGAAAATATAAAAAGTGCTTGGCAGTAGAAAAGCACATCGATCCAGTCGTTAAAAAGGGGTATGTTGATTTGCATAACGAGCATGTATCGTGGTTTACTGCAGTTAAGGATCGGAACGAGGAAGGCATATCTGTAGGGCCCCAAAGGGGAAACCGGATGGAGGAAAGTGGCATTGAAAGGTCAGAGGGCGATCCTCGACCCCGACCTTCGACCGGCGCGTCTGGGTGGGACGGAGACGCACGCGCCGCGGGGGTGACAGTGACCCCTGGCGGCCAAGCCATTCACCCCGGCAAAAGGTGCGAGCCATGCAGCCGAAATCAATCGTAGACGTGGAAGCCGGACTATGGGATATCTCAGAGGCACCGTGATTGATTACTGCATTAAGAGGGACAATGAACCGCCTAATTACGTAATGGCGCTCTTTATGGGATATTGCCCTTCGGATATTAAAGAGTGCCATTCTTAGTGCAGCCATACTGTATAATGGGGACCTCTATTGAATTTCCTATAGCGGAAAAAAATATATACATGGGTGTTCAAAAGTTCCACAACGGCCTTTTTCAATTTTTGATATTAATTTGGTAACGAACCTCAGCTAGGCTAATTTAAGATTTTGCTTAGGGACTGACCGTAAATGACGTCACGTGATTTTGGCAGATTCTTGAACCCCCTATGTCACGCTTAGTCACAAAAAGTCAGGACCCCCCTCAAATATGATGTCACAAAGCTCTGATTCCACCCCTTCACCCTTGAAAACTGGTTATTGTCATTGTAATCTGTATATCATAGCACTGCACTCTGATATTGCAGGAAAAAAAACATGAATTAAAAAGGAGGCAATGGAAAACTGAAATTTGCACAAATATTGTATATAAAAACTTGTTATTAGTAGGGCATTTTGATTTTTTTGTTACGTCACATTTCTTAAACCCCCCCCCTCCCCTCGTCACATATAATCACAAATGTGTGACTCCCCCCCCAGTGTGTTACGTCGTTTATGAACGGTCTCTTACTTGACGGAGGCTTGAGTAGGTTTATTTATTCATGATCAGAAACTTATCGCTTTTTTAGCCTTATTTAGTTAAGTGACGGAGGCAGAGCCTATTTCATGTTTGGCCGACAAAACATGTCTGCCTCCCCAATATTGCATGCGCAATTAACGCTATTTGATAAAGCGCCATTACAACAGATTCCAGCATCAATTCAAATTTGAAGAATTTCGAGGTGCTTAAAACATTAAGTACATTTCACGATTTTCCCAAACGACTGGACACCCATGAATATCGGCAACATTTAGCTTTATGGCAACAATTCAAATCGTAGATAAGTTTCTTGGATTTTTCATTCCCAGCATTCGAATCTAGGGTCCACGACGGTCAGTTAGACACCCTGCATGACCGGGGTAGGTCGAAGGTCGCGAGGGCTATTCTGTTGCACATGTCCACTGCGCATCGGAACTTTGGCGTAGGTCAGTGAACGCCGGCTCGGTAGTCCAAAGCCGCTTCCGGTTGCCCCCGTCGCGTTTCCTCGATTAGGTTCCGATAAAAATCTTCATCAAAAACGAGTTTAATTTGCCTTAATTAACGCTCATTAAAAGCGCTTCTCGATTGTTTTTTGGGAAACAACGTTCCCGCAGCTTTATTAATTGGGGGAGGTTGGGCTAAGGAGTAATGACTGCGTGCTCTTGACCAATGTCCATCCCATGGGGGTGAGGGAAGTGGGATTAGCGCCCTCATGGGGCGATTCCAGGGCCAGCCAAGCGACACGCCATCATGTGAGCAAACCAAACAACTTTCGGCAAACACGCCCTTAGGTTAGAAAACTAATCTGCGCAGATTAAAACCAGAAAAACAAAAGGCAACATATAAAAAAAAACATAAAAAAGAACGAGAGCCTCTGCAACAGATCATGTCGGTGTTACGACATGTCACGTTTTAGAGGTGTCGGTTACTTTAAACGTATACTGTGTACTGCCCCCCCCCCCTCCGGGGTCACTGACCTCTGTTTCAGAAACACCATGCACGGCGCACATATTTCACCGGAAAGTGAAATTCGCGAGACTGCGAGAAAATCAAACAGCTCCGCGAGATCATGTCAGAAAGAATAACGAAACTACGAGATTTGCGCGAGAAAATAGCTGAAGACCATGTCACAATTGGCAAGAAGTTCTACGAGATTTTTCGAGAATACTTGAAAGCTCTACGAGATTTTATGAGAAAATGTTTGAAAGCCATGTCACCATTGACAAATCGAGAATACTGGAGGTTCTACGAGATTTTTCGAGAACACCTAGAGATTCTACCTCCATAATCTCCATAAGAATACCTGGAGATTTTTTGAGAAAATGGCTGAAAACCATGTCACCATTGGCAAGAAGCTGTACGAGGTTTTTTGAGAATACCTGGAGGTTCGACGAGATTTTTAGAGAATACCTGGAGGTTCTACGAGATTTTCTGAGTAAATGGCTGAAAACCATTTCACCATTATTAAGAAACTCTACGAGATTTTTCGAGAATACATGTAGGTACGAGATTTGGTGAAAAATGGCTGAAAACCATATCACCATTTAATAGAAGCTCTACGAGATTTTTAGAGAATACCTGGAGGATCTACGAGATTTTGTCATAAAATGGATGAAGATCATGTCACCATTTACAAGAAGCTCTACAAAATTTCATGAGAATACCTGAAAGCTCTAGGCCTGCGAGATTTTTCGAGACTACTTGGAACCCCTACGAGATTTTTCGAAGATTCTTAAACACTGTACGAGATTTTTCGAGAAGCCCTCAAGTCCCCGTATAAAGATCGAGTCAATTGGCTTTTTTGAAGAAAAACGTGAAACTGTTGATTGTTTTGCATATAAAACATATCACGAAAAGTCCTAAATTAAAACTCGCAGCATTTCCTTAAAAAGAAAAAAAAAATAGCGGGGTTAGAAACCCCGCAGGTGTATTTTTGCCGGAAACCGCAAGAGGTTAAAGGTCACTGCCGCCCTTGCCTCCTCCGCCCGACCTCGGGGCAAGGTGGCCCGCTACGATAATTGCCCTACGCTTGCCAACCAATTGGCACCCTCCTTGGGGGGGTTGCGGGGATGAAAGGTCGCGACCATCTTGACTTGACCAGGATTTCGTATTTTGGGGGGTAAAGCAGAAGAAGGCTCACCTTTTCCGAAATGGGTGCAAATGCGCGAGTCGTGCACCGGGATCGGCCGCTGCGGGGAGCTGTGGTCATTGACCCCCGCTTCGGACCAAAAACGTTGAAATTGGGGGCGGCGGGGAACGATCCCCCCGCACCCCGCCTTCGCACACACACTCTTATTTCCTTTTCGTCTCGTGACCTTCAGCGAAAATGGAAAACGGTGGCCCACGTCCTGCTTCCTTCCACAATCGCACTGTTCGCCTGGCCATGCTTGACCCGGGGTCACCGTCGCTTTCCCAGGCCTTAAGAGGGGGCGACCTCCCTCCCCTTAACCCCCGCACACCCACAAACACAGTATACGTTCCGTTAACTCTAACCGGAACCAATGATCCACCAAGCACAAACTCCATCTTCTGTACACCAGGTCTACGGATACCGGTGGGTTCCCACAGAAATCAATCATTCAACGTTCCTCGATTTTTCCAGTTTTTTTTAAAAAAATTCCCTGACCATCCCTAATTTTTAAATTACAGTAAATAAACGATTAAACCCCGGGTCGTTCACGAGCGTAATTGCTAACGAACCCCAGGTGTTAGGGGAATTCCCTTAGTGCTCGCGCCTCAAATTTTCCGATAGCATCGCGCAGTGCATGCATTATACATGCTATATAGGGGGGATGCCCCTTATTATTGAAATATCAGGGAGATATAAAATACCTGTAATGTAGATTCTTGCATCTGCCAAGTGTTCGTCATTTTTAATTTACTGATACCACCTTTGAGGGAATAAAAATAATAAACCCCGGGTCAATATTCTTTATATACTTTTAAATAAATCCCCGGGGATTTATTCGAGTATTTACAATATATTTATCAAGTTTAATTATAAGGAATTCCATTCTTATACAGTATAGTCTTGCGTTTGCATAATTCATGAAATATTGGAAGAAATCTGAGGAAATACAGTAAAACCTGGTAAAGTGACCACCTCTGAATAGTGATCACTTTTCATAAATTGGTTTTCGTGCATAGGCCTATATGAATGTTTCATTTATGTTATAAACCCTCGGGGATTTTATTCGAATATCTACTACATGTATAAACAAAATGCCATATTTGTGTTGAACGCCCCTGACTTTTTCAAAATCAATCACATTTCCATGACTGTTATAGGTTTTTACCAAGCTCACCCAGTTCTTTCCAATTGTTCTACTATTGTACTATCCAATGGAGGACTTTCCATAAGCGGTGGCGCCATCTACGGACATTTTTTCTATCTAGTATTAGGAGTTACAAATTTCGCCACCAGTGGCGCTATGTTCATGCGCATGCGCAGTATTCATATGGAAAGTCCTCCATTGTGTATATACATGTACTGCCCATGCGCAAGAAGTTCCCCATTGCAATTCATGGGGCGTCAAGAGGTTCTTAAAAGTTATACTGTTCTTATACTCAAGCAGTTTTAGATTTATAAAACCCCTTCGTTTGAGAAAGGGATAAACCCTTCCGAAGCTGCATCCCCCATTACCCAATGCTCCGTCGCCTGAACCTCCTCGGCGCCTATAGCGCCATTTTTAATTCCCCATTAATTGGGTTTTTGATGAAGAAAATAATTAGCGCACCATGCACCGAACCCCTTTTTTTCCCCCCTGACACCACAGACTTAATTATTGCGCAATGACGGCCGAGTTAATGACCCCTTTAAGCGAGGGATAAACAATCATTAGTAATTGGCCCGCTCATAAAATACACGTGTCACGTGTTTAGGGACTGACCTTCGGTTTCTTTAGCCATGCAGCCTTGACGTGACCAGGACGGGCTTCTTAATTAAGCGTTGGCCGTTCATTGAGAGGGGCCATTGCACCACGTACGACCAGTGTCCATCTTGATATTAAAAAGTGCATGGACCCCCTGCGAAGTCGGCATTGGGTAATCAATGGTGGCGCACCTGGGAGGGGGGGGAGGGGGTTGAATGAAAAAAAGGCAATTAGCCAAATTAGAATTAATTGGATCGAGTGCTTAGTCTGGTTAGATGCTGAAATCATGAAGTAGAATCCCTGTTAATCAACGATTTACCAAGGGGGAAAAGTTAGCTTAATTATATCCGGGATTTTGGTTCAATGGTCCTTATCCCTTACATTTTCAAGGACTCCCCGCCCCCCACGACCTATTACACCATTGTATTGTAGCAATAGCATAGCTGCTATATAAAATATCATGCATGGTCTACATCAGAAATTCATGAGATTTTGGGAGACATTTAACACAAGTTGAGTGGTTGGCTAGGATCAGGCCCACTTCCGGTATTGACCGGAAAAAGCTTCCACCACCCCCAAACTTACAATTTAAGGGTCCCTAGACCATCAAAAGCGACCCACCAATCCTGAACTACCAATTAAGCCTAAGTTTCTGCAACTGGAGTGGTTGGATAGGATCAGGCCCACTTCCGGAATTGGCCGGAAATAGCTTCCTCCACCCCCAAACTTACAATTTAAGGGTCCCTAGACCATCATAAGCGACCCACCAATCCTCAACTACCAATTAAGCCTAAGTTTCTGCAACTGGAGTGGTTGGATAGGATCAGGCCCACTTCCGGAATTGACCGGAAATACCTCGCCTGGCGCTAAGAACGAAGGGATGGCATCGCGGAAGCGCCCTAAAAACACCAGCAAGAGCGTTCCATACTAAGCGCATTCAGCGGAATGATGAATTGATGACTTGAGTTTGGGAACAAAGGCGAAGGTGGCTCCCCCTCGTCCGGTCACAATGCGGAAATGGCGAGATCTCGTGTCAGCCATCTTGAATGGCGAGACTAATTGGAGATAAATTGACAATCGGGAGTGCTGCCGCTGAAAGCGTAGCCCCCTTAATCCCCTTATACTCCATTAAAGGTCAAGGGGATAAGGCGTGTGGGGAGGGGGCACCACACCAGGGCAGGGTGACGCAGTAAAGAACAATAATGACGCAACAAAAAGTCAACTGGTTGACAACGTGAGTTACTACTCGCTCACAAATCCCGCGGGGTGTGAAAACAGATTTTATTATGATTCCCACAGGAATAACCATGTTTTTTTGTTTAAAAAAAAAACTACTTCGAAATAGTTTGGGTCAAATGTCACCTCGTATCAACCACTGTCACCGGAAACGCTTCATCCACAGTAGAGAGATGCGGTAGCAAGGCGTTCCGTTTCAGTTGCCACATTCAGTCACTAGATGGCGCCCCTACTTAAGGGTTCCTTATAACCCATTTATCTCCCCTTCCAAAAGGCCGATTTCGATGCAAATCAATGTGCAGCAATCTGCATTAACCCCTTCTTTTTCTAAATGTTCAAACTATGGGAAAAGTTGCGTTTTTCTCTATTCGGGACCACTTTTTTCACCTTTTCCACTTGAAGAATGTTTATGGCCATGTTTACCGTACATTGCCCACTCGCGCAGTTATAACAACATAGCATATATCACCTTCTCCTTTCCCTTAACCCTTATTAAAAAAAAACGTGGCATTTGCATTCGCACGATACAATGTGTATCATTTTTCAAACCTTTTCTCCAAAAAAAAAAAAAAAAAAAAAAAAAAGAAGTTTAATAGGACATATACACAGATACCCAGTGGTGAAGAGTCGACAGAATAAATGTATTTTTAACTTTTCCCACATTAAAAAAATCTAAATTGTCGGTCCATAAATCGTCATTTTTTGGTCCAAAAGACGTCAGTTTTTGGTCAACAAAAACTTGGCTTGTTATATTTATGTCATGTTCGGCAATTGCCAAGCAAGAAAATGCCAACAAAAATAACTTCAAAATGACGAAAATTGTTATTTTGGAACAAATAAAACGTCATGCATGTCCATGTAGACATCATGTCAAATCCTGTGGACAAACGTGGGAAATCTAAACAAATTGCTTACGTGGTGTATACTAGGTCATGTGGCCAGTTTAACTGAGTTCTGAGGTGTGAATTAACACGCAAAAGTTTTCTTGATCCACATCAGTTGATCTACATCAACGTTGGTGTGAAGAATGTGAAAGTAACCTTTGGGCTAATCACCTTTAAATCAGTGACTTGTTCTGTTTTAAGTAGATACACTAGGTCAATGATTGGACGACATGCTGGGAGGTTAAGATTTTTAAAGTAGAAATCACAAGACAGGTCAGACCAGCAAAATTTTACTGGCTGTATAAACTCTACAGGAAAACAAAGGATAACATACTTCGAGAAACCTTTTAGACAACAAATAATAATCAAATAAAGCATTAACGAACACATCACTTAAAATTTAACTCGAGTTCATTAATCGCATTTTACAAACCAAATCTTGGTTCGCATTTTATCACAACGATACATAGATCTGCAGGAATGATGCACTATATAACCCCAAGGATTAAATCCCTGTCAATAAAGGTGTAGGATCTGAAGTTCAACACTGCGTAGATCAGATGGATGATGTTAACAAAGCAAAACGTTGTTACATTAAAGACATCTAACCGGACGAACATCAACAACATAGTGATGTTGTATCGAAAACATAGGTGCGAAGCGAGATATGAGTTACAATGCAGTTACAGCAGTTACAGAGTTACAGCAGTTCAACTGTTGAAAGAAAAAATCTTCTATAACATGACGATTGCCATTCGATCATGAATTTTGCAATTTAGGATGCGGAGAAATCAACTCTGATGACGGTTTGTGATTTAGTTTCTTGGAGAAGAGAATTCAATCTCATCCGGAAGAAAAAGCAAAAAGTCAAAAATTTGTGTTAAAAGAAAGTCTAGGACGTTTGTAGTGGTGGCCAATGTTATCTTAAATTGTTAAGATCAGTGGTTAAATTTCAGTCAAGGAAAATAAATTTCGAATTAAAAGCTGATTACCGATTTATGGTAGAACTGTGCAGGCCACACACAAGGCAATTTCTTGCCTGAAATAAATTTCAGAAATAAAATTTCGTGGAATTTCGGCATGAGTGTCGACATCCAAAATTTGTTGCCTCACATATGTGGCAAAAACTTTAATTGGTTCTTCAAAAAAATTTCCTTTAATTTCTGGAATTTATTTCAGCTAAGAAATTGCTTCGTGTGTGGCCGGCTTAATACTCTATTTAGCAGGGTAATGAAAAGAGATGGTTTCATTAACCATACATGTTCAGATAGGTCCTTTCTGCTCAATCGTCAGAGCTCTCCAACTTTAACCCCTTCCCAGAATTCAGATTGGATTTTTGTAAAGGAATTTTCGAAACCCCCAAATTAAAATCAACTTGAATGTGCATTTGCACATTCCTGGGTTTGCTGGGCACATTCTCCACAACAGCTCTGCAGCGCTGTGTGTATGGTTGTGCTCCGCTACTAAGCAAGGTCGTTCATCCAGGTCTCACAGGGCCCCCAAATGAATTCAAAATTAGTAAAGAAAAAGTACTTTGTGATGATGTCTTACCACTTGACTTGTCCGCCAGGCTGCCTCCTGTAGCCATATGGTATAATCCGGAAATAACTCAGTTAAATCCGGAATTGTAATCACAAAAGAACCGATTTATTTATTATTATTATTGATGAAAAACCAACTTAATCACTTGAGAGGTTGTCTGGCGCGACTAGCATCAGTCGACAACCGATCTTGCTTAATGATCCTCCTCGCTTTTTCCTGATTCCCTTTTTATCCGTTTTGTCGGAATGCACTTCGCATTCCGATCTTCAGCTCGGCAATCATTCCTTAGGACACCTTGAGACCCGAGTCTTCACGACATAGACCTTATTCGGCCTTGACTCATCACGCCTGACACCCCCCTCCAAAATACTTGCACTCCGTGCAAGGTTAACGTTAATAATTTGCAATACAATATCTCAACGCGTTTTCTTAATCAATATTCAAAATTCAAATATCACAAGGTGAACAAGAAAATCGGGAATAAAAACATCAAAACAAAAATCCGTTGTCGATAATCGGACATCAGTCTCTAATCTTCCGGTTACTGTTCATATGCTGCAATATTCACTGTCCCAACTTTCGATCCACACCCATCGATGTTGTTTGATTTTGGCCCGGTGTTTGACCATAATATTGTATCAGTGTTACCAAACTTGATGGTTGGGGCATTTTGTTTATTTCGAAATGTTCCTTTTGATTTTGGAAGGCAAGCTTCTCCTTCTCAAACTGCTCCTTTTCTTTTTGGAAAGCAAGTTTCTCATTTCCAAACTCATGCTGTTCGTCTTGAAACTTCAACTTCTTGTTGCAGAATTCCCACTTCTCCAATTGGAATTCGCGGTTTTCTCTTCCGAAGCACTTTTTTTGTCCTAATGAGCCTGCTTTTTCCTGGTGAACCCAACCTCCTGTTCGATCGATTTATCAATAATTTCGTCAAGCAAGCGGTACATAGCTTGCTCACGTCTGCCAAGCCGAACTTTCTCATCCTCAAGGAGAGCCTCTTCGAACTGCAGATCTTCTTTATCCGAAAGCTCAAAATCCCATTTACCTAGTTGTTGTTGCATAACGTCCTGGAAGTGTGCTCGTCGATCGACCCATTCGTTCCATACTCCGTTCTATGGTTTTAGCAGAGGCCCGCCTTGGTTCCGAAATTATTATTTCGCCATCCAGAGCAACTCCTTGCTGATCTGACGCCATTTGTAATGGCCGTTGTTGTTGTGCTGATCCTTTTGGTTCAAAACCATTTTTTTCTTCTAAGAAGTCGGATACCTGTTATACTATCTCTTCAAGCACTTTGGTACACACCGAAGAAATCTCACTGTCCATATTAAGTTTTGCCGGCTCCGATTTGTTCAACAAAGGAGCTTGTTGTTTAAGTCCTATTCGTACAGCAGCAGTCACTCTTTCTGGTGTCGATATAGCAATTGTTGTGATGCTTCCTGTGTCACGGCGCAAATTTTGAAAGTGTTTCAAATTTGAGATGTACACTATCGTTGTTTTTGGCCTAGCTTTACGTGTATCACGGATTTCATAGTTCAAGTCCGATATTTTCTTTAATATTTTATATGGATCATGGAATGGTGCGCTAACCTTTCCCGCTTCCGGTTTTGATGGTCCTAAATTACGGACAAGTACCCAATCATTGGGTCTATAGGTACCGAAGCGTTTGTAACTATCATAATTACGTTTCTGCCCGATTTCTGCGGCCCGCAAATTTTCCGATGCCCTACGTCTTCGAACTTCTGGAGACGGTTTCGTCCCTGCGATTGTAATTCCGGCCCATGACAGTCTTTCTGTAGTATTTCTGGTAAATCCGTGCATTAATGCAAACGGTGACTCTTTTAAGGACGCTTGTTTCGCAAAATTATAAGCCGCCGCTGCTGCTTTTATGTGGCATGGCCATGTTGTTGGGGCCACACCCTGGACCCGAGCTGCCCTCACGATCGTCATAAGCGTCCTAACGGTTCTTTCTGTAAGTCTGTCCGCCTGCTGATGGTATGGCTACGAGCATCTATGTTGGATAAAATATTTATTCATAAATTGGCGGAACTTTGCACTTTTCTGTGTAGTCCCACTATCAGAGATTAAAGCTTTCGGTACTCCGAACCGTTGAAATAAGTTTTCGAAGTAATCAATTAATGTAGTGGCATTTTGTCTCCGGTATGGTGCCACCACACAATATCTGGTTGCATAATCCACTGCAACAACCGCGATTGTACATGCTCCTCTAGCTTTTGGTAGGGGTTTGATAAAATCGAAGCCCCACATTTCTGCTGGGTCCATCGGTATAATTTGTTCCAGCATCCCCAATGGCTTCGCCGAATTTGTTTCATTTTTAACAATGGCAGATACATTTCTAACCCCCGTACCACTGCTGTGCAACAAAAGGCGACTTAGCCTCAACTCGGCTGAGTTTTTCAAAAAACTCAAGTTGAGGCTGAGATGCAGCCCTACCACTGCTGCGCAAAATGCTGCT
>JAQGCC010004442.1:0-13146 GCA_034698905.1 Xestoiulus laeticollis | reverse complement strand
ATAGAATAGTGGACGGGCGGCCGAATGCAGCGCCACCTAGAGGAGCATCCTTTTTGGAGACATGTTTTCGCCACGGAAAACACACTACTCCTTCTAGACACTATAGTGGCTACCAATATTTTCTGGCACCTTACTTCGGTTGTTTTCTTTGCACTAGATGGCGCAGGTACCTAACCGTGCCATAGTTGCTGCCGTTGGGTGCTGTTGGTAATTTGGGGCTCGCGTTTGTTGAGAGCGCCATCTAGTGCAACATGAGAGATGGAAATCCAGGGTGGGAGCATGCTCAAGCACCTGTTTAATTGGTCAACGGATTGGAATAAGTTAAAATTTTCCATCATTTATTGTACATATTACGTGAACATGAAGAAATTGGTAGCAGGGATTTTCTACATCATATTTGTAAGATTCCGTCACGTTTGTAAGTGCAGGTGGCCCAATAGCATTATCTTTTCATTAAAAACAAATAATCCAAATAAAGTCTGCACGTTGTTACTGCTAACATATGTCTTATTGCATTAAAAACGCATTAAGATGTGTGCTGGTAACGAATGATGTTATGTGGGAATAATTCGCTTACTTTGCAAAAATAATATTGCCCATATATGCATTTTTTAACCAAAATTAACTAATTTTTCCATGTGTTATGTAAATTAAAAATTTACCATTCTGTTTTTCTTCCACTCAATTGGGAAATTAAATAGAAATTGCATAAATGCCAAGCAAGAAATCCTGAGAAAATTGAAACAATAATGATGTCGATGCTCACCGTTTCTTATTAACAAAGCGTTTTTTTAAGACTATACGTTTGATTGGATGTTCAAAATGGGTATCCAATACCTTACTTTCTCAAAGTGAGTTTTTCACTTATATTCAGGGTCAGAAAATAATTTCCTTGTTTATTAAAACCGGTTATTTAAATTTACATGAACGGAGCAACAACCATGTTACCTTATTTTTATTAAAAGTAAAAGGTTTTACTTAAAAACGAAGTTTTTTTTTCAGAACTTGTTTTTGCTTTAAAATTCTAAGATTTTTTATAAATTTGCTGTAGAATCCTTCTATTTGCAATAATTGTTGAGACTAATATAGCCAGTGCCCTTAATTGATAAGAAATTGATACAGAAAGGAATCAGAATCGTCACCAAGTCATGCTTATTTTCATTTTATTAATTTGTGTTTTTGTTTTTGAAATTATCACCTACTTACACACTATTAAGCTTTATTAATTACTGAGATTTATGGTTAATTATTGCACGCGAACCGTTTTGTAAAGCTTACATGATCTCATGAAAAGTTTCCAGTTTTTTCCTGTATTTTTGCAATGAATGATTTTCTCTGTTTTTGGATCCTCTTCGCATTGTTATGTGCTCACCACCACGAGTTTTTATTTTAGGGGCTCGTGTCAGAAAGGCAAAGCAAATCAAAGTAGAAATTACCAAAATTAAACGGCAGCTGCCCAGTCTTGGAGCAGCTGCAGTTGCAGCAGCCAATTCTTCACCGCAGCCAAGAATGGCGTCGCCAGCCGCGAGTGGCCGACAGGTTTCCCAGCGGAATCCCAAACAGCAGCAGGGGCCCTCTTTACCCAAACGAGGCGTTGGTCGCCCACCACTGTCAGCTAATAAAGTGGTGCCCAAGCCAGTCAAGAAAAAACACAAAGCAAAGGGTGTGCTGGAGCCGTCCCCGCGACAGCGAGGAAGGCCGCCTCTGAACAGGATACCTCCTCCCAGCAGTGGTAAGCATACAGTAAACCGGCATCCCAGGCGTGCTATATTTCCTATATTTTTGATGTTGTCCTATATTTTCTGTATTTTCATTAACTTTTGTACAGGATTGTAATAACCAGAGTGACAAACAAGTCCTGAAAGTCCTAAATACCCGCTGTATAATCGAATAATTGTAAAAATGATGTTTCAAAAGTTGAAGTTACCCCAGTCCAAGAAAATTCTAGCTTTTATAGTGATGCAGATAAGCAAATAATTGAGCATTTTATGATAAAAGCATGTTTGAAACAGCATGTTGAATAAGTATAAAACTAATTAAGTTCCTGGCCCCCTTGTAAGGGGGAAGGGAACCTTTTTTGAAAGTTTAAATAGGGACCCAATTTTTTTATAAATTACAAATCTGAGCACACAATAAATTTTGTCCTAATTTTAGCATAAATGCGAATTAAAAATAAAATTCTATAGTATACATTTCAAAGTCACCTTTAACTTTTAAAAAGTCCTAAAATGTTATCTTAAAAATCCCAAATATTGAATAGTGTTTGCCATCCTGTGCTATAATTTCTATATACTCGAAGAAAATGTCCTATAATTCATATATTTTTATCCCTAAAAGTGGCTGGGATGGTGGCACAGGTCAGGAAAGTCAGGGAAATTAGTCAAGGAAAGTCAAGGAAATTTCCCCAAATAAAACACAAAATGCTATCCCTGCTCTGTCTGCTAGCAGTTACATCCCCAATCCTCTCACTGCCTTTTTTTGCATTTGAACCTATCCTGTTTCTTATGTTTTCTTAGGAAATATTGGTTAGTTTTTTGTTCTTTAATGTAAACCATTCTTCTAAAAATTAGATTTGTTAAATTGTTTTACTCTATAACTGAAAATATGCTGTTATTGGACATGTGTCCAACAGAGAGCCAAGTATAGCATGTGTAACGCACAGCAGTTATGTTGAATTTGATAATAATGCTTATTTTTATTCTTTAAAATTTGTTTGATAAAATTCAACAACACCAAATAAAGCTCAAATTTACTATCCTTCCCTGAGAAACAATTTTAAGCCCTTATAATCCAGCTGAACTTGTTACAAACTCTAGTGTTTTGAAAAGCTTCTAATTGCAATTGCTATTTTATTTTTCATTGCATGTATGACAAACAAAATTATATGCATTATCGAGTAACTTTTGGTCAGGGAAAAGTTAGGGAAATTAAAAATTTTGTGGCCACCCTGGTATTCTGCCAAGGCTTCAAATTTTCTTTAGGTTACTTTTCTTTAAATTTACTATATTCCCGTTAATTGATGCAGTTTAAATCGATTTGAGAGATTTAATTTTTTTTTGTTTATTTGCCAACATCGAGACACACTCAAACTTATATTTGTGACCAGATTCAAGTTATTCCGTATAATGATCCTGGTGGTATGACATTTTTTGTAGATACATCGAGCGACTCGGATGATTCTAGCAAGGAGTCAAGTTCCTCGGGCTCCTCATCCACCGAATCGTCCTCTGATGGCAGTCCCGACCGATCTGCTCAAATTCAGTTGCCCCAGCAGCATTTACTTTACAAGCAGGCTTCGCCACCACCCAAACAACAGCTCCAGGGTGGTTACCAGCAGCGACACCACCAACCCATGGCTTACCCACAGGGGAACCGTGACGCCGGATCAAGCATGCGGAGCCGTGGCTCTAACCCTTCCATCGGACCGAAGACTCCGCCAAAAAACGTGGCGACGCCGTACCGGAGCGTGATGGGCAAGGCGCTGCTTCCAAGTAGCAGCAGCGCCGGGGCCGGCGTGCGGCGAGGTGGCGTGGAGCATCGACGCTGGCAGCGGGGACGTGTCCCCCGCTCGGTGTCCTCCCAATCGCCCATCAAGAGGTATCGGACCCCATCCACCGAATCGTCCTCCTCAACTTCGTCATCCTCGTCCGAATGCTCTCCCCCGCCTCATGATTTGGTGCGGCAAAAATCAAACCCAACAGTCGAATGTGTGCCAAACAAGCAAGGCATTGCATACCACGCGCAATCACGACCTCTACCCGAGACCTTAGGCACTACTCTGCCTCCACAACAACCACCACCACTGCCTCTCAACCGGCATTCCTTGGCCGCCCTGGGAAGCACTGTCACGGTGGTACAGCCGCCGGTCCAGACTGTGACCACCACTGCCCCACAGTTGCCTGCCGTGCTGTCGGCCTTTCGGGCCACCGGGGCTCTCACGGTTATCCCCACCTCACTTGCTGTGCCGGCAAGCGCATCGAACAGCATCTCCATCTCGTATTCTCCTCCAGCTATCGTCACCATTGCACCAATTCCGGTGGGTCCGGCTGCCCGGGCCACTATTATCCAGACTCTCCCTACGCCCACGCCTCCCATGACAGCAGTACCCTTGATTGGCTGTCAGCGGCCTTGCAAGGACTCGACTCATCAAAAGTTGCTCAACCTGGAGCACTCCATCCAACCTCAGATGCAGATCCAAGTGCGAACGCAAGGACCCAGTGGCATGGTCACCTCGGCACCGCTCACCCCGGCACAGCTGCGAGAACACCAGCTTGCACAGGCCCGGGTTGCAGCCAATGCTTCACCCCCACCAGGCCGATTTATGCATCCGTTGCTACCCCCTGGCTCGACGCTCACAGCAACGCCTATTCTCATAAATTCACCACCCTCCACACCCATCAGTGTTATAACTAGCGCTCCACCGCCTCTGCCTGCTTCACTGGCCTCACCAACACGGGGACGAGGCCGCAAAAGTGCTGCACAGAAAGAATCTCTGGTGCAGCAGGCGACACGTACGACTGCAGGCACCACCATCACACCTTTGGCTGGTGCAATTGTTACGGGAAAAGTAGCATCACAATCTACTGCTGAGGTGGCACCACTCACCATTGCAAAGACACATGCTTCAAGAGCACAGAAGCGGAGCAAGTCGGTGGGGGATAATGCTGCTAACCAATCAGTGAGTGTTGCAGTGGACACTACTCGAAAAGGTAAACAGCTGAATATGCTATTATTTTATAGAAAACATTTGAAAATTCAAATGGGAATCCCTAATTGTTTCAATACATTTACAGCATATTTCGATTCTTTGGTAAAAAAATTGTAACGTTTTATTCGAAACATTTTTTGTAAAAAGTGATTATTTCAAAAATTTTGATCAATTTAAAGTTTGAATTACTGATGTTACTTGTGCATGTTAGATACCCATTATATGGTGTCGTTAGATAAAAATGGCTGATCATGGATTCACTTGGCAATATGCCATATCCCAGTTAAGGTGCTCGTAGACGGGCAATATAGGGATTGGCAGGTATCCCTTAATCTTAACGAGAACGATAAACACACTATTACGCATGCATATCAATAAGTTATGCGCGGTAAAAGTCATTATGCTCCTCAAAGACGTTGTGGTATCCCGTTAAATTAATGAAATTGTCGTTTCCCCTCAACCACAAACCTATTAACGTCGTCCTCACGCATGCGCATTGACAAAAAAAAGTGCTGCCAATGTCTTCAAGATTTAAAGGAAACCTGACAATCCCTCTAATAAATATTGTCTATATCTGGCAATTTTTGACGTCACGACCACATCGAGCAACATAAGACCACATAAAGCAATAGACAATATGGCGCAAATGATAACATGTTTAGAGATGCATAAAATTACTTTATATATTGCTATAGCGGCTTTAATAATTGCTCCACTAGTTTTAGCAAGCAGTGCCCGAGCAATTAATTGCCTTAAAAATTGCACGAGTAAGAGCACCTTTATGAACAAAAATGTTTAGGATCCATTCAAATACTTTGTTGCACCATTTTTGACCCCCTCTCCTTCATGTCATCGCACATCACACAACATGAGACATTTAAAGCTAAACGTGCGCTTAGGGCCGGTTGCACCAACAAAGGTTAAGAATAACCTAGGGTTAACCTGCTTTATAACACTAGGTTAACCCACCCTTGCATTGCGCAAGCGTGGGTTAAGGGGGATCTGAACTGCATGTTTTGCTATGGGGAAATTTTAAAACCTACTTTAAAAAAACTGCTTGTTATACAGTGAAATCTCTCTGTAACGGTCAGTCATGGGACCAACAAAATTGTCTTTTACAGAGGGGTGTTCTTTAGAGAGGGGATTTTTTTTAAATTCATTATACGGAATACAGAGAAACCTGTGAATAGCGCACCAATGTGGGACCGAACCATGGGGTGTCACGTGTATAACTTGTAGGGATTTGATATATGATGGTTCATCTAAAGTGATGTCCACACACCAACGGGTATATACATGTACATGTATGTATACAACTGTAATCATCATGTGCGTGTGCATGAATTCAACTGTACACATGTACATGTACGTGTATACATGCTTAACTGTGCAAATCATATATCTATACAACTCTACAGTGTACACATGTACGTGTACATGAATTAAACTGTACACATCATGCTACGTGTACATGTATACAAATGCAAACATGTACGTGTACATGCTGTAAATATTATCATATAATTTAGATGCACAAAGAAAAATGTTGCATTTTTAATGTTTTTTAACATAAACAAAACCGAAAAAAATTGCTTTTGCATACGTTCTTCACAGGTAAAATCGTGATTCTGTCCCAGGAGACGAGTGTGCAAATCGCGTTTCGCAGGTAATACACTATATAAAGGTTAGTTTCTTCTTTAAAATCGATCCATGCCGACTGTTAGAGTGCGCTACTTCCAGGTAGTGGGAAGCACTTAGTGCGGCCAGAGAGTATTATCAGTTATAGAGAGGTAAATGTGCCACCACGGTGACTATAAATTGGTTGTCCGCGTCCGTTAGAGAGGTGTCCGTTGCTAAGGGGGTAAGAATACAATTTCCTATACTTTGGGCAGGGGAATCCCAAAACTGTCCGTAAGGATCGAGGGATTTCACTGTAATACAAAAATAAAAATTGATAAAATTGCAGTATTTTGGTAGCTACTGCATGATCAAAATTTCATAATTTTCCCATTTATAGGGATATGGACAGTCACGGGACCAACAGTTGTCAGTTGCAGAGGGGTGTCCTTTGAGTAGGGTACAAATTTTAAAAAAAACTTCATTACACACCAATAGTGCTCACGTTACTAATCTTACCGCTTTTTTATCTATATTCCGCTAAGTTGGTAGATATGGAGGCTGAGAGGAGCTAATTTCCTGTTTGAACGACACAACATTTCTGCCTATACCAGGAGTCGGCAACCTGCGGCTCGCAAACCGCATGCGGCTCTTTCGATGTCAAGTTGTGTATATAGGCTACCATATTACACCATAGGCCTAATACAAAAAGTGGCTCTTTAAAACCCTAAGAAATTTTGTAAATTATAACTTTTGGCTCTTCCGTCTCAAAAGGTTGCCGACCCATGGCCTATACCCATCATTACATGTGAAATTAAAGCAAATAGATGAAGCACCATTACAACATAATCATTGGTGTAAAAATACAATTGCACAAGCCCAGACTACATGTCCACTCAACCTTCCTTCAATTAATCAAAAACTTATCTTATCGTGGATAAGTTTCATAACGTCAGCACCCCATATTGTACATGTATACATGTAGGTATACAAAACGGTTAATTTGCATTTTTGTTCAATACAATAGGCCCCTATAGGTAACCGCAATGAACAATAGATATAATAATTTGGCACGGCACATAAGTAAGTATTATGGAATTAAGTTAAATCTCGTAAGAAAATCCAAAATCGCTTTTCCTGAAAGCACCCAAAGTGTCCGTTTCAGAGAGGTAAATATCTCTTGGTGAAAAAAAAAATTGTTGTCCGTTGTGAATGGGGTAAAAAAACATTGTTTTCCTATACTTCAGGGCAGGGGAATCGCAAAATTGTCCGTAAGGAGAGGTGTCCGCCCTAGGGGTTGTCTTGAAGAGGGATTTTACTGTACAATAAAGGCTGTGTTATAAAGAGCATTCTAAAAGTATAACTATTCTCTGTATAACACAGTACAATTTTTGTACATGTACCTCATATCTTATCTGCATTGTATCATTTTGCTAATTTGACAAAACTACTTCACACAGGCGTGGAATCACTATCGGATATAATACATGCTTCTGGAAATAGACACTATTCAGCCCTATGAGTGTATTTATGGTGATGCACTATATTAGTGGTGCTGGTACTAACGCCATCCATTTGCACATTTTAGGTGGGAAAAAATCCTTGGCACCTGCTCCAGCACCATTGCCCAGACCTCCATCGCCGGATTCTTCATCAAGTTCGTCGTCGACCTCCTCTTCCTCCTCTTCATCGTGTTCCAGGTCTTCGTCTTCATCCTCATCTTCACCGGAACCTCCGTCCAAACTCGAAGGCGCAAGCAAGGTAACTGGCTCCAGCGCCACTGGTAAAAGCGTTGCCGCCATTGTTGCGGCTGAAAAAAGTAGCGGCTCTGTCAACGGAAAGCTTGGCAACTCCCCAGCTGGAGTTAACCGGCGGACAGCAGTTCTTTTTACTCGGAAGGCAGCAGCGGCTCTAAAGAAGCCTTCCAGTACTGCCGCCGCTACCACTGCTTCGGCGCCTAAGAGAGGGGTTGGTCGTCCACGAAAAGTTGTGGAACCGCCATCAACTTCCACTGCACAGCCACATTCAAAAAGCATACCAGCTGCAGCAGCGCCTAACGTGGGATCCACGAGAGCGACCACAGCAGCAGCAGCAGCAGCAGCAGCAGCTGCTGCAGCAGGACAGGCGAACACCAGCTCTCCGCTGCCATGCCCTAACGCCACGGCCGCCGTTGGGGCTTCAGCGTCCACATTTGCGGTTCCCAACCCTGCAACTCACGATGTGCCAAAGGATAAAGGTGCAGGTATGGTATGCATTGATGTCCCTTTTATAACGTTGGTTGCTTGAGGGAATACGGAATAAAATGTGTAGTTTCCTTATTTTTGTTAAATGGACGTTTGCGAATAATAGAGGGATTGCCAGGTTTTCATTAATCTTGACGACATTGGCAGCACTGTTTTTTGCCAATGTGCATGCATGGTGATGACGTTAATGGTTTGTGGTTGAGGGGACACGACATGTTATAGTTAATGTATTCATAGTAGTTATAATATTAAAGGAAATTGAGCTGGATTCCTCTAATCTTAACGAGAACGATTAACACACTAGCGCATCAATAAGGTACACGCCATAACGAGAATGCATTGGAAAAACATACAGTGCTGTCAATATGGTTAGCATTAAGGGAGGCGTGCTCAATCCCTCTAATTTCATTAGTTTAACCTAATGCCACAACGTCTTTGAGTAGCATAACTTAGTGAATCGCATGCGTAATAGTGTGTTAATAGTTTTTGTTAAGATTAAAGGAAACTAATAGAGGGATTGTGCGCGCCTCCCTTAATGCTAACCACATTGACAGCACTGTATGTTTTTTCAATGCGTTCTCGTTAAGGTAAATCAGTTGACGGGGCATTAAGGGAGGCGTGCTCAATCCCTCTATTGTCGTCTCCCCTCAACCACAAACGCATTAACGTCGTCCCCACGCATGCGCATTGGCAAAAAAACAGTGCTGCCAATGTCGACAAGATTAAGGAAACTTGACAATTCCTCTAATACCTGTTAAGGGAGCGTCCATAAACGTAGTGGATACTTTTTCAGGGAAATTTAACTCCCTCCACCCTCTCTGTGGACTATTTTATGATTTTCAACATCTTCTGCTATAAAAATGACATCTTTTTTTCGTCATTTTATGATGATTTTGAGTTGTCAAAATGACCTATTTTTTCATAAAGGTCCACGTGGAAAATTTCCCCTCCCCCCTTCTTCCTGTGGATTTTCATGGACCAGCTCAACCCCCCTGTCCCCCACCCCTTCTTCCCTAGTAGTCCACGAGGTTTAAGGTAAGATCAGCATAAAGCATGGAACATGGCATGGCCTTGATGGAAATGAAGCGTTTCGATTGGGCAATCAAAAATTCCCGCCATCGGAAAACTAATCAAAACGATGCATTTCAAGGCATGACATGGTCCATGCTCTTTGCTGTTTTTACCCTTATGGACACTCCCTCACAGTTACTTGTGTTCCTGATTCAAATTTGGGAAATGTTATGAAACGAAGCTTGACCTTGAAGCTTTGGATCATGGATTATACATGTATGTAAACTCAAAAATATTTAAATTTATAGTTACGAGAGTTTGTGCCAATCTATGACACAGGCGTTAATTATCAGATACAAATTTGACAAACAGATTTCTCATCAGTTTACAATTGCGAATACAGCGAGCAAATGAGAAGTATTGCAGCAGCTTAAATACAGTGTTAGGGATTTTACATACATGTACATTTTTCCATAATTTTTTAGTAAATTAAAGATTATTTTATAAATTCACAAAATACACGTACAGTGAAATTCGCTTATACGATTTCAAGCAATGTGTTCGTTTGGTCTGTTATCTTATGTTCGCTAATTTTGTTTTAATACTACGATGTCGGATATAACGATAATCCGGACATAAAGAGCCCATTTTAAAACGAAAAATGCTCCTTTCATTCGCCTATAACGATTTTCTGAGATTTCCTCCCCCTTCGATCCCATTTTTTAAGTGCATATTTATCGTTACATATTACTTTACAATCTCAAAGTTGTCTTATTATAAAATCTTATTATAAAAAATATATTTTGCTAACGAAACGTTAATTTTCAAAAAAACAAAAAAACGTCAAATTTAAAAATTATATTTTGTTTCAGTTTTGAAATTTAGAAATACATGAACTATAAAACTTTAAAATTTTAAATTTTAACACTATAACACTTTAAAATTTATCTTTATTATTGAATTTTTTACTGAATGTTGGTATATATAATCAACGGTTTTACTATTTTCAATAAAAAGTTTTAAATTTTTCCTTAATTTCCAGCAGATTTACCTGTATCAAACCGCTTACTTAATTGCTATTATGTACAATTTTTTTAGTCAAAATATTTAATAAATACATGTAAATCAATTTAAAACTTGTATTTCTGTATACATGTACATGTATGTATATTATAATTGTTATTATATGCACGTTTTATTTTTCACAAATCTGGAAATAGCGATCTAATTTCTTAGGACCCTTGAAGATCGTTTATAAGCGAATTCCACTGTATTTACAATAGTGTAAAGGAATTTAAATTATTTTTGGTAAATAAGGCGTGATTTTTATAAAATATAATATAATTTTTAAAAGTTTCTATACTGTGTTATTATTCTAACTTTCCAAAGGGTTTAAGAAAATTACAATCAGCTGTAGATTAATTATTCCAAAAATTCTACACAAAAAAACCACCTCATTTATCAATGAGTTTTATTTTGAAATTTTAATTATTATAATTTTTACTTTCTTTGCATACATATCTAGAGATACATGTCCATGTTGTTTCATTGTTTTTACGTAAACAGTGAAACAAAATACTAGCATTATTTAATTGCTTTTTTTGAAAATATGAAATATATTGCAGTTTTTACAAGCTCTAACTACATGTATATAAATAAATGCAATTTTTTTAATTTTAAACGAATTATTACTTTGTATAGATCATTTAACATTTTTAAGAAAATCAAATTTGACAAATTTGTGTCATTGTAATATATATCATAGATAACTAACTACATAACCTTCCATGTAAAATTTTACTCATGGACAAAAAAAGCTTATATTTATAAACGATTTGTTTTTAAATTGATGGTAGAATTTCCCCAGTTTTCTACAAAAAAAATGATAATTTTAAAAGTTTGAATTTATCATGTAATATCATGTATATACATGTAAGATGTGACTGCATGGCATTGTTGGGTTAAAATTGCTGATTTCACTCAATAAAATATATCCCACACGTGGAGATTTCTTTTCAGTAAATTAAGTACATTATACTTTAATCATCCAATTTATTGATTTGTGACAAAATTAAAGTTGCCTTTCTGCATAAATGTACTGGGAGTAATTTGTACTGGATCAAATAGACTCCAGCGATATATTAAAAGCGAACCTTTCATTCTTAGCAAAAACTCATTTAGGGACATGTCATAATTTTCAGTCAATAAGTTTCACACATGTACAGTAGGGGCCTACAGTATGTGTTTTATAAAAAAAAATATATCCTTCAATGTGGAAAGTACAAATGAAAGTATACTTTAACTAATTTTGTAATTAGTCTCTAGTTTATTAATATTTTGCTAGTATGTTTTCATGTGAAATTTTTGGAACATTTTATGACAAGTTTCAGTATAAGTTTCGAATAGTTTAAATATAGTCTTTATGACTTTAATATCCATATTAGAAATCATTTTTTTTTTATCAAAGGACAAACACTCATTATTATTGTGGAGTCTGTGGTTGACTTTTGTGATTTTGTACCTAGATTTTAATTGTCATATTTTGGTATTTTTCCAAGGTATACGGAAACGCCTACGGTCGGTCAGCATCAGCAGTTCGACAGACGTGACAAGCCAGAGATCAAAAAATGCCATGCTAAACACCACCCAAAATGCGTTGGCACAAAACAATGCTGCTTTAACAGACAATTTTGTTGCCAGTTTTCCTCCCACTCATGGGGATAGCTTTAAAGTTTATCGTACAGGAGGTAAGCAGATTACTTTGATACAATTTCTAAGAAATATTTTACTGAGAATTATTCAAAAAGCATCACTTGAGTAAAGAGGGATCGAAAATGACTGCTGCGTTTTGATTGTTGCTATATTTTTGGATAATCATGGTACTATAGGTTTCAAACAGGGGCTGCCCTTTCTAATTTTATAAGATTAGCACTAACAAATAATGAATCTGGAAGGTGAGTAGACAAATGCATCGAGTGACAAATATATTTTCACAGCTAAATGAGCAAAAATCAAATTTGGTGCCATTATCGGCAGAGATCCAGAGGTGTGGCCTACAAGGATATTTGGGCATGTGGGTGAATGATCGATGCTCACAGCATGGTGATGGTGCTTACAAACACCCGCCCAAAGATTAGCACCAATGTTCACACAATTTGGTTGAATCAGCACCGTATTAAGCACTGTGGGGGCCTCTAAGCACAAATATGTGGGGGCTGGCTTAAGGGCAGCATTTTCTCATTTTTTCGGAATGCATGCTTAATTTTTTTTTATTAAAGGGATTGCACATATGTCAAACAAAAGAGCAGTACATTTATTGCAAGTTCTTTTTACAATTTTGTGGGGCTGTAATTTGTGGGAGCCCCTTTGGCAGTGCCTAGTTTTCCTATATGGTAAATCCGGCACTGGGTTGAATGCTAACTACGGGGAACTATTGGCCGACTATGACCCACTTATTTGCCACCCTGCGTGAAGTTGGTAAGGGACACTTTGTTCCCTTGTGTTGTGAGGAGCTCCTATGAGCCGGGACAAAAGCAGCATAATGAAAGATCGTCCAATAATGCTTCC
>JAQGCC010004441.1:0-13148 GCA_034698905.1 Xestoiulus laeticollis | reverse complement strand
TTATCAAAAATAAAATTCCATAATTTTACAAAAAAATATCAAAGTTCTTGCCTTTAGTTCAGCGAAAGGTCGTCTGGTGGCGACACCTGTCAAAGGCAAGAACTTTGATATTTTTTTGTAAAATTATAGATTTTTATTTTTGATAAAGAGATCAATGCACACCTAAAAGATTTTTCAAAGAATTTTTTTTTAAAAAAAATTTTCAAAAAATTTTAAAAACAAAAGAGCAAAACAACAGCTCGAATTTCGGCCCCATCTTAACCATTGTGGATCATAGTGGGGATCGCCCCCTTAAGAATTGTGAATGCCATGCAGTTAACATTTAATTTAGTTTATAACAAAAAAGTAGATGTTAAGGCAGAAATAAACTCACTCAAAATCTGAAGAGTCCAAGCGCTGGGGGCATCAGTGTTCATTTTTAGTCCAGGTGCCAAAGCAAACTTAACCGTAAAGGACACTTTGGAATCAAATGCGGCAATGATTTTTGACAGCGGAACGGACACATGTGGTCTTCTTTTTATCGCAATTTTATTAGAAATATCAGGAATATCCTCTGCCCTATCATCCAAATGTAGCTCAACGATATCCACAAACATAACAGCTAACTGAAAATTAAGGTTACATAACTTGTTATTTGTTTTCTCATTGGTTTTTAGACACAATTAATACGGTTTACCTCTTCAACAGTTTCATTTAGCAAATCCAATATCTTGATACAGTGGTTGTTAGTATCAGCAATATACAGCTTTTTTTCATCACTTGAAATGCAAATTCCTCCTGGTTCATTGAACAATGCCTCTTTCATGGGTAATTTCCCACTGAAGCGACCAGCCTTGCCATTTCCAGCATAGGTTTCACATTTCTTAGTAAGGAGGTCCACACACTTCAACTAGGTGAAAAAACATAATGTATTATCAAGTCTGCAATTAATAAGCAATCTAGAAATACCATCTCAAACAAAAATGCACTATTTCCTAATTATTTTACATTATTTCCAAATATCAACCTAATCTGAATTCTAACAAATTGTTAATGGGACTAAGAGAAAAACTTTTACAAGCTAAAAATATTGCTATGATATGCAATTAACCTTGTCAGTTTCAGTAACAATTGCATATGGTTGCATTTCTTTTATCAGAATGACAAGTGTATAATATTAACTATTATTCAAACTTTTTTGGAAAAATAATAAATTATGGAATAACATACAACAGGCGTCGCCACGGGATGGGCAGTGGGCAATGCCCACCAAAAATTATGGAGGGTGGGTAGCTTATGAGAATGCCCACCCTTGAATATTGAGCTAGGTAAGGGCAAGTTATTTAACTTGCCCTTATTTAACCTAGCCCATCTCCCCTGTGCGTGGTCTTTGGTGTGTGTGATGGTGTAGGTTTTAGGGCCCAAAGGCGACTAAGGCACTGTGTGGTGGTAAACTTCTCATTGGACAAAAATGTTTATTAGGGCCAACTATTATAGACCCTCCAAAATTTTTATGCCAACTTTGAACATCAATGTTATATATCCACCCCTGCATTTTTTTTATAAAAAATCTTTCAGTGTAAATTGAATTTGTTCAAACCCCTAGCTTGTTGTGAGGTTATGAACTGATCAGCATAGTGAAAGGTTTGTCCCATTGATTATGATGGCCGTCTTAATCAATGGGACAAACCTAGCTTTTGTCTCCGGATTTGGCCATAAAATTTTAGGGCCAAATCCAGAGACAAATGCCTATATAGGAAATATATAGAATAATGGTTTTCATGGAACAAATTTTAAGCATTGTTTATCAGGTCCAAACCAGGATAATGCAACATAATTAGTTATACATTTATGAAAGAGATGGGTAAGAGATGGTTGGGGATATAGGACCGGTACTTAATATATTTAACTTAATAAAAGTATAATTGAATATTTCTGTAAAGCCAGCTCCACACCCACGGCAAGACTGCCCAAGAAATATCGCAGAGATATGGCTTGCCGTGAGTGTGGAGCCTGCTTCAATCTGAATAAACTTTGTACGACTTTATTTCATTAGCTGTGATTAAAGTAATGTTTTTCAAACCCTTTATTTTACAATCGTTATTGTATGTCAGATCTCCAGATTTTACTTCCCAATTTCATGTAGAAATGCAAATTCATTGTATTTCTACTTTAAAAGACAAATATACAGTGATTCTCTGCATAACAATTTTTTTAAACGATTCATCATCCAAACTACCGACATAATAGCTAGCCATCTTATTTTTTTTTCAAATTGTGCCCACCCTGGAAAAAAGGACGCCTATGCATACAACCAGAAGCGTAGCGAAGATATTTGACAAACAGGGTAATACATTTAATACATGAACATGAGCATGTTGTCTACAATAAGCATTAGAATTATTTCAAACTCGTATAATTATAATTTAAAATAAATCTAATCATTTTTAAATCAAACTTTTTCTAGATTTATATTTTTAGGGTGTGAGGTCCTGCTGCCTTAGATGGGGCATGGCAGGGCAGGCTCCATGGACGACAGTTCAGCAAGTCACAAGAATCCAAGGTGCATGCAGTCGACATACGTTTTATTTATTTTAAGCACAAACAAGGCGGGTAGGGGGAGGGGTTCAACTTGCCCCCAATCCCCACAAGACAACTTAGCACAAGCCAGTTGACTAACATGGTCAATATAGAGCTCAGCTACAACTTTCCCAAGCCGCAGCTCGGTGGCCAATGGCAACGAGGTTCACTCTGCCGTCATTATATACTGCATGTGAAATGTTGGCAGCTGACCAACATTGCAGGTCACGACGCCAAAAATGCCGTGACCCCAAATGTTGGTTTAAGTGCCACATTCCACAGCGTTAAAATACAAACCCATAGTCAGCTGCCCCGCCAAATGACCATGACAATGGTGTCCACTATGATTACCCAAGGTTGTACATAGTATGTATGACGAGTTTTTGGAAAATGCGTGTTTGAAATAACTCTGATGCTAACTGTAGACAAACATGCTCATTTTATCCATAGGGATTGTTATTGCTTAGCAAAACAAAGATTTTATCAAAAAAATATAATACATTAAAAAAAAAGCTTCTCATATAAAATATCACAAAAAGTAGGACAAAAAAACAACATACACTTTATCAATTAAACTAAATGTAGATTGATTATAACATTGCATTTTTTAAAACAACTAATTTTGGAAAAGTTAAAACAAATGAATTTCGTTTTTCTGTCAAAATAAATTTCATTTGAATTATATTGTGATTTTTTCATTCTCAAATCCCCATGCAATACATTAAAAATGTTAATATACGTTTAATATACATACCATACCTTGTGATTATAGGTGTCAGCAACGTAAATAACCTTATTGTTAGAGCTCCAGCAAACGCCAAGCGGATGCTGCAGCTTAGCATTAATGCCAACCCCATCCACATCTCCAAAACTAAAGAGGTCCTAAAATACATTTCCAGGTGAGCATTTTTAAGAAAATATAATGCTGTTGACATGCTAAACTTAGGAAATTTACCTGAGGATTTCGACCACCACCTGCAATTCCTTGCACGGCCCACGTCTTGAAGTCAACCATGCGGATGGCAGAGCTTTCACTGTCAGCCACTATAAGTCTTGCCTCTCCTGAATTTGATCTGGCAATGGATATGCCTGACGGCTGAGCAAAACTTGCTTTAGCAGCATACTGGTTGTTCTTGTTTTCTTCATTGCCAGATCCTACCATTCTGCGGCAGATTCCTTTGGGCAAAATCCTAATGTTGGTTAATAATGACAATGATTGAATTCACTGAGGCAATTCTACTTTCTTGATAAGTTTGTTCAGGTTGTTCAATTTGTTCATTTGTGTTAACAAATTCACGGAAAATCAGCCACGAAATTTAGATATAAGAAAAAAATGCTTTAACTGTTCAATGGGTAATTATTTAAATACTAACGTTTCATTGAGCAGCGTGCTTTCTTCCAAAGCATAGATCCAAATCTGATGAACGCCTGCCATCGCAATGAGCAAAACATCTTTTCCAACACCATCTTAAGTGAGTAATGCAAGAATAAAAAAAGCAATTTATATAACCAAAGTACTTTTATTGACGATGCCGATTAAAATGCTAACCTGAATTCCACTCCCCGATGCAAACATCCCATGGTGAGCTTATTAACTGTTCCATCCCCTGTTTTCCACCTTCCAAATCGTGTCCTTGATGACCATTTCCAACTTGTGTGGTGACATTTCTAGTAGCCATACACACCTGCAGCAAAAATGCACCATAAATCTTACAAACGTTCACAAATGGAAAGCTAGAAATCGTATTATAAGGTCATAATGCTAACTAATCATTTGAAAATTTTAGTGAGCACAATGTGATTGTTGTACAATTTTTTATGTCAAACCATCATTATCATATGCGATACATTTGAATTATGTCTTGATATTACTTCCAATAATGCAGTTGGAGGCCATTTATAGAAAGTATGTACATTATCATAAGGTACGTTTTGGGTGGAGCGTCTGGCGTCCCAACAGTGCAGCCAGGCGTCCAATGAGGGTGTTTTGTTTGTGGCGTCTAGGGACGCGATTTTCCCATTGTGGAGCAAACAGGATGTGTAGCAGACAATTATTTCCCGTAATGACAAAATTTGGAAAAAAATTGTTTTTCAATTTTAAAACCATTTATTTCGTTTAAATAAATTTAATCTGCAAATAATATAAATACCTTATACATCAAAAGTAGTCAATACCGGCAATTTCGGCCTAGCACGAAAAATTGCATACCACGTGATCAAAGGCGTCCTCGTCTCGACTGGTCCCCCTAGCAGTCGAGCCGCGAGAAGCGCGTCCTGGACGCCAGATGCCGACAGCAGACATGCCAAACGAAAACGCGGCCATTAGATGGCGTTACACCAGTCATTAGCGTCCAGACGCGGACGCCAGACACTCCACCCAAAACGTACCTTTATGATCTGTATTCACTTGATAGGTCAAGTATCCAAATCTCGAAAAAACGAATCAAATCTTGCACAAACTCACTTGTCGAATGGCATGGTTCTCTGTATCAGCGACAAACAAAGTCTTTGTCGATGTCCATGCAATTCCTTGCGGAGAACAAAACTTCGCCTGATTGAAAGACCCATCAGCAAAACCAGATTCTGGGCCACCAATAATGTCCTATAAAACAAACAAAAAAATAGTATACTGCATGCAGTTCTTTTCAAATTTTATGACTATAAAACGTTTAGGAACTTAGAGGTAATGATTGTATATGACATTACAAATTAATTATAAAACAATTTTTTTTTAAATATAGCTTACCTTTACAAAACCATCTGGAGACAATATGAGAATACGATGATGTCCTGTATCACTAATGGCTAGTCTTCCATCATCTGGGCAGCATGCTATTTTGCCAGGGAACAAAAGAGACGATTCTGGCTTTTCCGAGCGCAGTAGCTGCATAGGCAATTTTTGGTCACTTAATTGTTTCTTCTCTGTATAAAACGTGTGGCAACATTCAATAACTAACTGTAGCGTTTCCCTTTTGCCTTCGCCTACAATCATGAACAACACCTGTGCACCAGGCCCTATCAGTTTCACAAAATGGATACTAGTTAGTAATAGTAAAGGATTTTACACAAGCGATATTTAGTCGTAACGACCGGCCTCAAATATGGTTTGTTTTTCAAGTGAATTTTCCCACGAGATATAATTATACGTATGTAATGCAATTTTAATATCTTGGGAAAATTCACTTGAAAAACAAACCATATTTGAGGCCTGTCGTTACGACTGAATTTCCCATGTGTGAAAGACAGGATGTGTCCAAAGGCAGGACTGCCCTAGTATATATTTAAAACTCACCAAGAATTAATAGTGTAGGCCAGCAGGAAATTGAAAACTCGCTCCACAAGGCACCCCTGGGATCGTTGACAACCGGATGCCTGATGTTGTGCCTTAAAACGGCACTCGCGACATTTTCCAAGGACTTTTCATTCTCAAATTTTGCCGAATGAACACCAACCTTTTCAAGAAAATAAGATTCAAAATTTATATTAATATACAGCATTCTGTAAACATGATAATGCGTTATAATAATCTGTTTAATGTAAATATGTATGGCATTTTGTCCTATAATAAATCTTGAGAAACACATTCCCTGAAAGGGATAGGTTTGTTTATAAACAAACTTGATGGCAATTATTCTGAAGTTTCAAACTAATGCTCATGTTACATTATTTGATGATAACCAGCAGCAGTACTAACCACAATAACTCCCTTTTCAGGTGGATATTTCTTTTCTATGAATTCCAGATCTGGAAGAATGTGCATGCAGTTAATGCAGCAATAGGTGAAGAAATCTAGGATGGTGATCTTGCCGATGAAATCCTCGCAGAGATTAAGGTTTCGACTAGTGTTTAACCATTGCAGTTCTAAAGAAAATAATCAAACATTATAAAGTAAGCTGCTAAAATTTAAAGTGCAGATACCGCATCTAAAACGAGAGATATTTCAGGCGTTTTGGTATAACCGAACCTAACCTAACTCGCCCTACGTACAAGCTATTGCTAGTTTGGTATACATGTAGGTTAATATCGGTACATGCATCGGTATGGGGCATCGGTATATATATATTTATCTACACTGTAGGTTGAGTTAGGGTTGGTTAGTTTAGGTTAGTTTTGTGACCCCTTACAACTAATGGTTCTATCAATTACACTTATCAATTTGCATATCTGCTAGAGGTGGTTATCGACTATCGAGTTGTCATACAATTTTATTTCCCCATAGGTACTGATAACTAATCAACATACACAGTTCATCTTTCTTAAGCGACAATAAATTTAAAAAAAATAATTTTTTTTCCGAAAGAAAGATCAATCAACAAGGCTAAAAGCAGCTTTTTAGACAATTCAGCCAAGACTACTCACGCAATAACATCACTCAACTATCGGAGACATTATTCGCTGGTTCACACAAAAAGTAATTACTTTTTTATCGCGAAAAATGTGCCATAGAGATTATGTTCTAACAACAACTCTTTTACAATAAATCAAGCATTGGTTGAATTTCAATTCCAAACAATAAATAACAGATGTATAAGTATATAACAATGTAGCTCAAGGACCAGCCAATGGATCATCCGTGCTAGTCAATCTCTAGTTCTCCCTTTTAACTTCCAACTAACCACCCACAATACCACTCCAGGTATTGGGAAGATTCTAGAAAATTGCACTCATCTCACAATTCACACATGCTCATGTCAGTGTATCAATCAGTCACATGACCCTAAGCCGAGCTTTTCTGCATGCACCCAAACAATAATCCGCCACAATGCAGGTCAGAATGGCTTACGCAATAAGTCTCTCAGCCGTAACGAGGCTCAAGTAATGCCCGGTGACGTCCCAGGCGAAGAAATGGTTTCCACTGAATTTCCATGGTCCGACAACTGCAGACCAGGCTGGAGTGGAGTAGGCAAAGTTTCGGCTATGAAGTCAGCGCTGTCCTCGCACAGATCATGATAGGAATCTGTAGACTCAGAGTGGGAAGCACTAGTCTCAACTGGGACAAGGCAACTACCGACAAGGTTAGCTTAGTCTTTGATTTCGGGAGACCCGGTTTCGAACCCAGGTCGGCTATCCTGGTTGTGGTTTTTCGTGGTTTCCCACAACCTCCCTTAATCGCCTGTATATGCACATGAAGGCAAATTTCGGGATAGTTCTTCAAAAAGCGGACACGACTGTACAAAGTTCCCCTTAAAAAATCTGACACTTTGCCCCGTCACATGGCATACTATACATGCTGACTGCAGGGTAAGGAATTGAGGGTGCGTTCACATGGCCAGATTTATGTCTGCCAGATTCCCAACACCAACGTATATTAGAATCCTCGGGCTCTGATGCAGAGCTCATTACAAATGAACAGAGTAATGACCCTACCTTGCAGGCAGTACTTGAAATAAAGAGTATGCTAACCGACATTTATCGCACGCAGCAAGAACAAAGAGGAGACATTAATATTCAGTCAGACATCATCAACAAACAAACTGACAACATTTTAAAACTGACGGATAGATTTACCTCTCTTGAGACCCAAATGGCTTCTACCAACGAAAAACTACAACAGCAAATAGACCAAAACGCAACACTCAATAATAACAGACACACACATATAACTACACAGCTCCAATAACTACAAGCTAAAATAGAAACCTTAAGTACCTCCCGCCCTCAAAGCCAGTCAGTTGAACCCCAGCTAACAACAATAATGAACAGACTGGATGATCACGAAAACTATAGCAGGAAGGAGTGCTGTTTCCTTTTTAACACCCCCCCCCCCCCTCCACGAGACATAACATACACCGAACACTTCAGAAACCTTTTGAAACACATTAACATACCTAACCACTTCACAATAAGTTTGGAAGCCGTACACCCCCTAGCAAAACCAACAACAAGCAAACCCCTCCCCCCGATAATGGTTAAATTCTCACATCGTCCAGACATCGAAAATTTCATTTCTACAGCTTTTAAAAACTTGCAAGAGATTAGAAAACTGCAGGGTTGGGGTAGGTTCGGTCTCGACCGAAGCTACTCCAAAAACACCCTGGAAAAAAGAAGAGCCTTATATCCCCACTATGTATATCTCAAATCCTCAGGATCTAACCCTAAACAAATTGATGGAAACCTGATCGTTAACGGAACCTTGTACTCTATTCACTTACCTTCTTTAAGCATTACCCCGACACCACCCTGGACTCTTCTGGGACAACCTACACATACAGCTCATAACCCCCTAACATTTCCTAATTCAATCAATCAACCAACTATACCATTTTCAGCAGACCCTAACCTGCCTCTAATCAACTTATCTACTTCCACATGCCAGAACCCCCTGCACAAGTTTACCATCAAGTTCACACTTCAAACAACCCACCACAATTCCTGCAATATCCCTAACAATGGCCAATCCAACGAGCTGACCTTAATATCATGGAACACAGCAGGGATTAACTCATCATTGGCCGACCCAGAAACTTACAACCTACTCTTAAACGTTGACATAGTCTTCCTATCCGAAACCTGGCAAGCGGATGATATTAACATACTACACAATAAACACTTTAATATATCCTCCCCAGCCACTAGAGTGCAGAGAGGCCACCCTTCCGGTGGAATCAGGTTCCTTGTATCAAGAAACAAATTCTGCCACCCAGTCATTTTGCACACCTCGAGCACAACAATAGCAATTCATATCAAAACTAAGGACACCAAAACTAAGATCGTGCTAAGCGGAACATACCAAAACCCAAAAATACAGAACCCCCTCAATGACATTCCGCATTTAATACATCAATACATCACGAATAAACCAACAATCCTAATGAGAGATTTCAACGCTCGCACAGCCAACAAAGGCAAACTGGTACTAACATCAGCCCACCCGCACCTTAACATTATCAGATCCTTTACCGACACAAAAATAAACTCAAAGAGAGAAAAAACAACTGAAATTTTTTTAAGAACTAAACCTAACAATACTAAACGGCAGGACCCAGGGAGATGAAGACGGAGCACCTAGATTCCACAGAGGAACACAATTCTCTGTCATAGACTACTTTATAACCAACAATCTAGCCTCAAATCGCATTACAAACATGACTATTCTTCCAGCCCTATCATCCGATCACCTGCCCCTATTCATCAAATACAAACTCCATAATACGTACCAACTAGAATTACCAAACTGCATAACCTACCCCAAACTCAAATACTCACACTCAGCATCACTTAATGAAAATATACTCTTGCACATCATGGACCCATCCTATACCGACATACCTTTACAAAGTCGCTACGATCATTTTACATCAATAATAACCAGATAAATAACCAAAGAAAAAATGATCATATCGCAACCATATAATAACACGAATAAAAAGAATGCTCCTTGGTTTTCCAAGGAATGCTATTAAGTCAAGAAAGCTTTAAAAAGATCTATTCATAACTTTATATTAAACCCTAGCACAGCAACTTCAATAACTAAACTATCTTAAATTAAAATTTCGCCACACATGCACCCTTGCAAAACAAATTCACATCGCAAAATGGCATAATATGCTATCCATGGCCAAATCACCACAGGACCTGTGGAAGGTCCTGGGAAAAGTGGCACCCCCAATACCTTATGTACAATAACGAAAACAATCTGGGAAGCATATCTTGCAAAGTTATATGCGCCTATCAAAAGATTAGGCTACCGTAAATTAATGAGCTATATAAATAAAATTACCCTCAACTACATAAATTCCCCAACTAACCCAAGACAACATAACACCACACCATCAGACAAGTACTCTTTACCTTTTACAGATAACGAACTTAGCAAAACTCTTAATGAAATAAAATTACATAAAGCCCCGGGATTAGACCTAATCTTCGCTGACCTTTTTAAACACTTCCACCAAAATCTTCGAACAGAACTCTTAACACTATTGAACCAAATCCTAGCTTCCCATACATTCCCCCGATCATGGCACGAGGTACTAATACACCCAATACACAAAAAAGGCGACCACAATAACCCGGAAAACTATAGACCCATAAGCCTGGTGTCCAACATAGCTAAAATCTATATGTCCTTAATAGCCCACAGAAAGACTAAGTGGGCCACGGAGAACTCCATAATCCCTCCTGAACAGGCCGCTTTTCTGGGAGGTAGGGGAACTCATGACCATATAACCTTACTCAATTCACTAATCCATAAAAGACTAAGCGTGAATGGAACCCCAACATACACATTTATGGCAGACTTAAGAAGAGCCTTCGACTCTGTGGACCACTTCACCCTGTGGTCCAAACTAAAAGCAATGAAACTACCACCCCACCTACTACTTAACATATCATCCTTTTACGCCCAAATAACCCTTCAAATTAAAACTGAATCAGGTCTCACGAAACCTTCAAGAGTCACGGCATTAGTTCTCCAAAGTGATCCACTAAGCCCCCTCCTTTTATAATCTTTCTAGCGGATCTCCCATCATTCATACCCAGTAACAAAGGCTGTAACCTCCTCAACAGTCATTCACTGCCTACTATTCGCCGATGACATCATCTTAATCTCTAAATCAAAAGCAGGACTCAAAACACAAATGGAACAACTCAGGAAATATCTCACCCTTAACTCATTGACTTTTAACACCAACAAATCCAAGGTACTAATATTTAAAAAAAAACGTAGGTGCCCGTTAAAAAACTCATTCTCCTGGGGTCCGTCACAAATTGAAACTATTTACTCCTGGACATACTAAGGCATCAAATTTGCTAACAACGGAACGTTCAAAGAACACGAAAAATATATTAAAAACAAATTCACCTCAGGTCTAAACATACTACACAAATATCTAACAAACAAAAAATTTAACTATAATGCAACCCACTTAAAACTGTTCAATACAGTACTCCTCCCAATAATACCATACAACGCCGTCGTTTGGTCATGGAACCTGATCAAACCCCTCGATGCACTCCTCGAACGTTACATAAGGCGAATCTACAACCTTCCTCCTGATACTCCGAAATACATAATATATAACGAATTAGGCATAAAACCAATTAATATAACACTTCTGACCCACACATTCAACTACTGGCTGAGGGCTGCTAACACCCCAAACCCATCATTTTCTCAGACACTATTCCTCCACTGGCTCGACGAAAAACCGGACAAACACAATATCTTATACCAATTCCTCCTTTAACTCAAAGACCATCCCTTGCGCAACTTTAATACCCCTCTCTCAACCTTCCCTTCCACCTGGATACAAACCATTAAAAATGACACATCACACTTATACAAGAGATAACTGATCAAGAACACCAACTTAAAATAAACAACTCCACGAGATTATATAAGAACTTTAATAACCACACCAACACCCTTTAACCATATTTCTCACTTAATATACCCTTTTTCCTCAAGAAATTCATCTTTAAACTGAGAATTAACCAATCCTCCACGTACACAAAAAATGGCGTACTTAACTTAGCCCCGGATCTGGATTGCCCACTTTGCAAACTGCAGGGACTAACATGGCACCATCTAATCAATGCTTGTCATCATCAATCATTAATCAACACCAGAACGAAATCAATCCCCATCATGCTACCGCTTAACCCACAAGATCACATACTAAGTAACATCCTAACCAATATTAATATGCCTGAAATTTGGCTTATTTATAGGTTAGCAAGCATTGCAGCAAAAGCTCACCAAGAAGAAACATCATCTGGCATGGATCATTAACCTTCAAGCAAATATTACCTACCAGCATCCTTAAACAAACATGTAAGTGAACCCATTAAAAGCAAGATAAAAGCAAGAAAAAGCATGAAGACAGTAGATAATGGGAAAAAAAATGGACAGAAAATGTAAGTATTATGCAATGTAAGTAACACACATCGTAACTAATATTCTAAAAATAGACTTCAGAAGACCATGCGGGCTGAGTCCTTGCACGGTCCACTAACTATGGAACTGTCTGGCAGTGAAATCTGGCCATGTGAGGGTTTTGTATGTAGGGAAATCTTGCCATGTGAATGCACCCTGAGGGGTGCGTTCACATGGCAAGATTTTTGTCTGCCAGATTCCCAACACCAACTGTCTGGAAGATTTGTATGGCAAACTCAAGCATTCATGTTGTCTGGCAGACTTTCCAACTTTTTTTGGGAGGCATAGTTCAAATCCTGTTCCATAGATGGCGTAGCTTCAACTTGTATCCAATAGGAACACTCATCTTCAGTTGTAGTCTGCTAGTGATGGAGGGAAAAAGAAAATAGCGGCAAAAATACGGTTCCTGATTGGCTGAACCATTTGGAGTCTGGCAGATGCCTGACAAAAATCGCGCAAGGGGCGATTGCCTGGTTGACACTGGCAGACCTAAAATCTGCCAGACTACTCGCATTCACACGGCCAGATTTCACTGCCAGACAGTTGGTGTTAGGAATCTAGCTGACAAAAATCTGCCCATGTGAATGCACCCTGAATGTGCCACTGGTTGTGGGTGGGTGGGTGAAAATCTGTGGTAGGTGGCGCTGCATAACCCCTGTTCACGATATCTTTTGTACAGCAAGTCCAATAAAGTCGGCTCATGTTTCCTGTC
>JAQGCC010004440.1:0-13152 GCA_034698905.1 Xestoiulus laeticollis | reverse complement strand
AAACAAAGAAGAGGCATGCAGGCACCCACAATCCTCAGTCATATAAGAAAATAATGGTATTAAATGTCTTAAATGCACCATCCAAGAAATTACCACATATTGCGTACACCAATCCTTGAATTGCTGAAGAAACTTAGCTAAAGAAAGTATTTTTTCTTAACAGGAAATGTCCAACTCCAACCCGGATGTGGTTTTCCTGAAAGTCGATGTGGACGAGAATGAGGCAAGTAGAAAAAACTTATGAGGAATGGGGTGGTACTATATCACCTCGCATAATATTGTTGTTATCAAATTTGTAAAATGTTATTTTCGCAGGACATTGCTGCCGAGTACAACGTGAGCGCCATGCCTACATTCGTGTTCATCAAGAGTGGCAACAAGGTAAGGGTCAGCCGAGAACATTGATGAAAAAGCTGATTTTCTGGATCTTAGAAGCTGATTTAATGTTAATCTTTTCTTATTAGTTGGACGATTTCGCCGGAGCAAACGAGGCCACGTTACGGGAGAAGATAGCCAAACTGAAGTAGTTTCCCCTTTTGGACTACCCTCTATATACGAGCAATCATAGATTCTCAATTATTCACTTAAAAAAGCACGGATTTTCCTATAATGGGGAGGGTTAAGTAATTTTGAAGAGCACCCTATAATAAACTTAAACTTTGCTCTCTGGACCAACTTTTCGTTTACACGCCACTGGTGGCAAAATTCCAGAAAAAATATTTTGAAGTCATTATGATTAAATAATTTACGATCGTTGATTAACTCGAGTGTGTTGATTTTGGAACCGATTACTCTTTTGCAATAAAATTATTTTTTTAAGAGGTTAATAATGATGTTTTTCCTGAATCTGCTTTTAGTAAAAAACTAGATAGAATCTGAAGATATTGACTATAATTTTAATGTTACAAGAACGCAAAGCTCCCAGACGAGGAATCAGAAGACATGTCCCTAAATTTTGGGATAAAGCGAATATAGAACGAAATTCCTGATAAGTTTGGTAGTGATGTTAATCTGTGTGAATATAAAAACCAAACCTCTTTGCAGTACATGTGATATAATGAGGACATTTCAGTAGCTCTATAGTGAAAGTTAAATAGCGATTATAATGTAGTTAATGAAAACATACAAACTAATAATTGATTTCTAATAACAAAACTTATAAACCTGATAATGTTTGAAAAATAGTATTTTGATATCCAATTTTTAAGATAAGCCGAAATTTCCAGCATCGACTGGTGTTTAATTCAAATTTCAGGAATAATTCAAAACTTTTACTAGATACTCATATTCAAGTATATTTCGCTAATTTCCAGGGTTTTTCATTCAACATTGGATTTAGTATTAAGTGAGTCTCGAGGGCCCTAACATGTTCACCCACGAGTAACATGTCCGCTTAGTAGAATATACTTTTTAGTAATCGTTACACGAGAGAAACCCAATATTGTGATTATAAAAACGTGCACTTCCCAGAAGTATTTCAATTTGGCGCAATGACGCAATTCCCCACCTTCGTTTCGTGCGTCAGGGGGCGCCACAGTCTCCTCCCCTTCCAGATCACCACCGCATAAAAACTTGCCCGCAAGATCCGCCACGCTTCACGGAGACCAAAGGAGCAGAAGATTAAACAACCATGGTGTACCAAGTGAAAGACAAGGTAAGCGAGTGCCAATTCAGTTCCGCTTCCTGCGCGCCAGGGAACTTAAGGAGGGGAATGGTCCGGCTTACTCGAGGTTTGACCTCTGCCGGGGGCAATTCAGCTGATTGACCGTCTGTTCGGGTTGCCACGGGAGTGTGCAATGACGCCCACCCATGACGTCACCGAGGGCTTTTGATCGTCCGTTCAATGTAACCGATTCAAGAGATGCAAATTGCAGATCGACATCTAAATGGCGGGCAAACCATGCTTACACGCGAGCTATGCGGGAAAAACTCAATGTGAAATTACAGAGGCAAAAAGTTGGGAATCACCTGTTGATAGCTACAATTTTCTCCCTGACAATCCTGGCGGCTTAAAAATTTAAAAAAAAAAATAAGACAATACGCCTAACAACTTCTTGTCTCGATGCTCTAAGATGTTTTATAACGAAAATTGCACTTTGTATCACGCAAAATACTATTAAAGTTTTTTTCCCCCTCGCCATATCTGAATTAAAATTCATAACTAATCAAAATCAGTTATTCATTAGGAATTTATCGAATATTCGCGTCCTTAAGTACACTTAGTTGTACGAGTGGACAAAAAAATATGTCTATTTAGATTTACGTAAAATGGTGTTAAAATGAGATAAGGCTAATTCAGCTGCCACACCTGTAATGTTAAATTTTCAAAAGCAATTTTCTCCATAACTTATAAAAATAAATGACAAAAAATGCTCAATATTCATCACGTTTCGATGCATCCAGCTGGCTATTTTTTAAAAGTGTATTTACTCCAATTATTTTGTAATTAAATGTTTTTGAGAAGGTGTAGTATTATCGCTTGGCCGCTAGGGGACAGCACGTGTCCCATCACAGCTATCCCATTTTTTTTTAAAAACATTTATTTACTAAATAGTTGGAAGAAATACATTTTTAAAAAATGGCCAGCTGGATGCACAGAAAAGTGAGCACTTTTGTCATTAATTTATTTTTATAAGTTGGAGAAAATGGCTTTTGAAAATGTAATATTTCTGACAATTCCAGCCTTTTCCAGTATACACCACTTTTCCCGGACAATTCCAGTTTTCCATTGCCTGTTGAAGCCCTGTATCACGTGTTATGCATCATCAATACTTTTTTGAAGTATTTGGTAACCCCGTGTGTATACAGACACTTGTTTCCGTTATTTTGTCCGCCCCTTAAACCACAAACGCTCTTTTAGAGTGTTATTGGCGTTACCTAGTGAACAGTACCCGATTATAATACAAATGCGATATGACCAGCCTGTTGCCAGGTCGACGGATTGCTCGATACGGTGTGGTGGCAGTCCCTCACCACCCCCTGGGTTTGTGTCCTCATTTTTTTTTCTTCGGAGAAAATAAGAGGAAGCCATTGGAATTCCTCATATTTTTTCACCACGGTATGAATTGCGCGGTAGTGCCAATTCCGTCGCCCTTGGCAACGGTCATTTCCGGGTCCACCCTTGTTGCCAACAAGAATGGTTGAAGAGAGGGCAAAAATTGGAAGACCAATCCCAGAGCATCCTAGGTGGCGCTCCGACTTATGGCAAAGACCTTGAAAAGTGCGGAGGTCGATCCTGAGGAGTTTCTGTAATCCGACACCATATGGAATCAAGCACTGTCGGATTAGCGAAACGGGATTATGGTTACGTGTACACTGTACAGTGTTTAAAAATATGTAATTTATTGTACTGTTACATTTAAAACACTACAAACAAAGGATGATTTATAGTTGAACTGCCAGGAGTGGGAAGTCGTTTTATAAGAAAAAAAAAAATGTTTTAACCATTAGAAGCGTCGGATTACATGTACTGAATGTGTCGTATTACTGCAGAGTCGGATTACCGAGGCTGCAATATACGTGGGGAAAAGCCTGGCATTGTCGCATAAAAGCAAAAAAATGAATCTTATAAAATTCGAAAAAAACAATTAAAAAACAACAGAAAAATTGTACATGTACTTTTAGTAAAACCTGAGAAAATTCAATTTTTAGGACAACCTTTAAGTAATCAATCCAACATTTTTCAACATGCCCAACTCCCTTTTATGTAATTTTCAATGTAAATCTACATATAAAATGTACATGTATATAGTTCTCAAATGTAGTGACATTTGAAAAGGAATACATGTAGACCGCGTAAAAACAGATGATAATATTCATGATTTAGATAACACGCCAAATCTCGGAAATACGAGAGTTTCTTTTGGGATGTTATTGCATCCAACAGGTGATTCCGTGCAATGAGCACGGAATAATCTATTTTGTAAACTGTTTACACATGTACTCGATTTGTGGTGGCTTTTTCCCATTAATTAGATTTAATCACCCCTTTAATGAATGTAATTCATCAAGTGCTAATTAATTATAAATGAAAGTCTGAGTGGCTCCAGTGTGGGAATAAAAACCTCGATAAACACATGCACGTTGGATATGCATTCAGCACTAAATGCAATACAGTAGTATAGCGCAACGGTATATAGACTGGAAAACATACTGCATACTGCGTTTTTTGGATTTATAAATTAAAATGTTTCAAATTTTCTTCAATGTTTCTGGTTTCGTACTGAGGCCCATACATACATGTATAGTGTGCAGCGACATTTATACCTCATTTCAGTGCATATTTTTATTATTTCAGAGCGATTTTGATGCCAAGTTACAAGAAGCAGGTGACAAATTGGTCGTGGTCGACTTTTACGCCACTTGGTGTGGACCTTGCAAAACCATTTCACCAAAAGTTGAGGTAAGGTGACCTTTAGCACCCTTGACACACGGAAATCCCGTCATACGAAACCATTAAAATTCTCATAGAAATGCCATACAATACCTATGGCATTCCAATGACTACCTACTTGAAGGCAAGGAAAGCAATTGATCAAAACTGACACAGACCATGTTTTTTTCATCGTTTAGACTCAAAACACAATTTCTCACTATATTTCATCACTAAAATTAATGACATTTCCTTGATTTAACAGACAAAATATACGAAAATCCCAGATTGCGAGTAAATTTACCTGAAATTTTCTTCTTTTAGGAAATGTCCGTCACGCACGCAGACGTTGTTTTTCTCAAGGTGGACGTAGATGAATGCGAGGTAGAATTACTTGTTGACCCGTTGAACAATGCCGAATTAACACAACTGACAATTTGAATAATTACGTTGCACAAAACATGTTCTTTTCGTTGATAGGAGGTGGCGGCGCAGTATGGAATAAGCTGTATGCCAACTTTCATGTTCTTCAAAAATGGCAAAAAGGTACAAAGTTTATACACGCCTAAAATCGCGAAAAACACACCGGGGCGAGCGCGACTAGTCTCATTTTACTCTCGACTAACTGCAGAAACAGATTATGTGATCGAATGTCTTTATCGAAACGATTAAAATCTAGAAATCGCGACATTTTTCTGGAGAATATTAGAACAAAACTACACGTTGGCCGCCATTTTTCAAACTGCGATTTGTACGCGGGTCTGCAGACGACAGGCGGCCATCTTTGGGCTCCTATGGCCCAACCATGAAGCAATTAAGAAATAGGAATTTTCATATTTCAAATTAATAAAAAATAATTTTACGAATTGGGCGACTTCATACCAGCTTAATTTTTCATAAATAAAGTTAACCAATTTAGTTAGATATGCAGCCACGGCCCTCACATTCTGAACCAGGCCCCTAGGCAATATTCTTTGACGGCACCTATAGCATAAACAGCTAAGGTCAATGGCCACACGCTATATAAGGGGCAAAAAAGTCAAAAGTTGCTATTTGTCTTCTGTTCATATACCTCAAATACTCGAATTATTCGAGACCAGGAGTTCGTTAGCAATTACATATGTACATACTAGTGCGTGAACGACCCTGGGTTTGTTCGAGTATTTATGGTATTTGAAAAATTGACTGTTTCTCTATGTTGCGGTGCATATCCATACTAGAAAAGTGAAGGCAGTACAGCCCAAGTACCTGTTAGTTTTTACTATATTTCAGATTGAAGATTTTGCCGGAGCGAACGTAGAGATGCTGAAAACCAAGATCTCGGAGTTGAAGTGAGATTCACGAGCATAGAGAATGCCAACATGCACAGTGATATGGAGTCTTGTCTGGATTCTATCCTAGGGACGGAACAAAACCGGATCATCTTTACTCTGCAGACAGATTCACTAATTACAACGGCAACTTTCGATATTCACCACGTCCACATGCGCAACAACATTTTAATGGGCGATTAGCACAATTGTACGCCATCCAGTCTGCCCTTTCGCATTTATGAACCGGTCAACAGTGAAAAGGCACTCATTCTTCTTTGCTATCAAAATTCACCAATCTTCCTCTTAATTGGCTCTCTTTCGCTATTTATATAAAAGAATTGTTTTAGCATATCATTATGACATTATCGAATAAATTAGATTGTGCCGATTAAAGATGAATGTGTGCTTCATCGGCAGCTATTTGTGTCCACTCAACAATTCGATCACAATCTGGAATATACAAATTGCAAAAAGTAAAAAACTTATATCCCGGAAACTCAATCAGAAAAACTTAATCCAGAAATATAGTGGCATTTATTTTCACACAAAAATAAAAGCACGGCCATTGCGGGCACGCACGGCCGGTTTTTGGAACGTTCGACACACGTTCTTGTGCGTGAAGGGAAGGGTAAAGGTGGAAATAAACGTGAGACGCTCAAAAACGAAAACAAAAACGTACCGTTTCCTCACCCCCCAAAAAAAATTAAAAACAAACGAAAACACAAATCTCGTTAACAAGTGAGGGAAATAAAAAAATGTGAAAAAAAAAACTGGCAAAATAAATTACTCCCGAGTTGCGTAGTCATGAAAGACGATTGGGCACTGACGATCCGGGCCGCTGGGGCCCATCGCCGGGCAGAAGTTTGACAAAACGCACGAGGGTTTGGCAGTGTCCAGACGATCGACGAAAAAAATGCGGCTTCTGGCCGAAAAATAAGGCCAGGTCCCGCCCCAAAACGGATGGGACGCCACTGTCTATGTACACATATATCACCATCTTCGGCTACCTTGGCATTGCCAGGAGCAGGGTTTTCCAAACACCGGTAGATTATTGCAGCGCAGCTGCTTTCCTCCAGAAAAAAACAAAGCCTTCCTGCTCTGCAGAATGACCGAAAAGCTAAAGGGTTCCTGCCGGTAGACTAAACATGGCAACAGTTGGAGGTTGAGTAGTGTTGTAAATTTACACTTGTTTGAGCCAAACTACTCTTCTGAAGGCTGCAAATACGCTCTTTTTTTTCTTTGTAACCCAGCGCTAAAACTACCGCCAATTAGGCATCGTTTAATCATCTGCTCATCCCCACAAATTCATTAATCCACTGTCTAGCCAATCAATCACCTTGGGAACATCTTACGTCACGTGCGATACCAAATCCGCCTAACTGCAGAGCCTTACCGATACTTTGGGGTAGCTAAGCAGTTGTGCAGATCTAAAATCGCGCATGTAGAAACAAGATGTTGCGTATTATTCTTAGCATTACCAATTATGCCAGCGGAGTCTACCTTATCTCAAGGTAGGGTCTCACCTGTAGGTAAATAGTCTGCAAATCTGCCAGACTTAAACCCTAATTATCGGACAATGCTTTACGCCAAATATGTTAGTCAGGAAAACTCGCGCAAATCTGCCAAAAACCAGAGCTGCCGAAACTTGATTCAACGAGCCCAAAACACAATTAATCTTTAACCTGTGCATCTTTTGCAACTGAGCCTTTAGCTTCGTATTTTCAACATTTAATTAGACGGAAGCTATTGGCCAAGGTGCTAACCAATTTTGGAATTAGGTGGCACAACCGGATTGCTCATGCCATGGCTAATATGCTACCGGGGCGTTAATTTATCTAAACGAATCGGGGGTTCCATCAACTAACAGTTTTCTAAACTTAGTTCCCCGCAAGTCGATGTTGGGGATATTTTAAGCTAAGCCTGTTAAACTTCTGTTAGGACCACCTAAGGTACGAAGGCAAGGTACGAGGTTATTTCTGGAGGAAAGACTCCCACAAATGTAGAAAAAAGAAGAAGTCGGGAATCTGCGCGGCAGTGTTCGTGCATTCACGACACATCTTCCGCATCGCCTTCGAGGCTAGCAAACTCCTTGAGGACATTGAGAGCATAGAGCAAGCGCTCGCGGATCTGGATGCTGCAGCCCATGTTGGTGATGTGCAGGAGGCGGTAAGTGGTTGCCCTACGGTCCTCGTTGATATAAGTAACCAAGTAGTCGTTCTTGTCGAGACTCAGGATGATCTTGGTGTGATCCAAGAAGAAGTTCACCTGGCCAGGGGAAAAATTACGAAAAGAGGAATTAGTTCAGAATACGATCCTGCTTTCTCGGACAAGTGTATGCTGGATATTTTCGGCAATTGCGGTGTAATACCTGCAACGTTCCGGTGCTTAGCTGCATTATCACGGCCCTATTGGTTCGCAGCCACCGCTTCATGTACGGAATCGGAGATTTGCGCTTCCCCCAGTCGACGTCCTTCGTTTCGCCACCCTAAAACGTTACAAAGTTGGGACACTTTTAATTTCTTCAAATACTCTCGTAGGCAGGTTTCTTGCCGGCGTTTCTAATTGTCAACAGGACTACGGGACTCAATGGAACCGGGTCGAAATTCCCATCAATAATATTGAACTCCGCGAAGGAAGGTCGCTGCATTTTTTCAAGGAAACTTAGGTGTGGCCTGTACGCGAAATCGTTACGAAAGCAACAAGGGAATCTAAAAGACAGACATGTGACGTCGCGGCATCAATTATGCAGGATCCGTTAAATAAGAAATGGATTTTCCCATCGATTTTCGGCAATGACAATACCGTTGTAAAGCGACGTGGTACAATCTTCGCATTCAAGGATAAATTGCAGGACCCTCAGTAATCCTAAAAAGTCTAGATTCTCCCGTGTGGCGATAGTTCGAACATATTTAATCCACATTTAAACCATTCCATACTTAGCTCGGTGAAATGCCGAAAAACGTTACAATAGTTTATTAAACTACGAGACTGACCTCCGTTAAGTTCTCGTCCATATATTGAGCAAAAAAGCGCAGCAACGTGTGCCGCTCGTGGAGTTGAGCAGGAACCGAGGATGCGTTGACCACCGTCATCTTCCCGAGCAAATCGATGAACACGAGCCGGCTGATAAAACAGAAAATGAGCATAAATGCTTCGCGTCACGAGCCCGTTTCCAGGGAATTAAATCCCGCGAAACGATAACGATACCTTCGACTGGGATTGAAGCCAATCTTCGTGTTATCGTTGAACAGAACGCCGACGCTGTGATCCGATAGCTGAAAGCCGAAGCCATATTTGTTGGAGTAATCGATCCACTTGACCACAAACTGGATCGGACTTTCCGAGACGCACGGCGGATTGACGACCACCTCTGCGAAACGAAAGACACGGTTAAATCCGCAATTTCTCCAAAAATAACGAAATCTAATAAAATATCGGGCCTACCATCGGGCATGTTGTCCCAACACGTGCTCAACACGTGATACAAGGTGGCAGCCGAACACGCCTTTAACCTTTTTTCTAAACGACAAATAAAAACGACGTTCGTTACTAATATCGTAAAATTTACATTTGTGGCGCAGCGTCACGTGGTGACTTACGGGTTTGTGCTTTCTCGGGGCACAGGACGCTGGTGATCTTCTGCCTGATGGCGCTGTGGATGCTGGCCTCCTTTTCCTTGCGGGGATTCACTTCCTTGAGGCTGAGGTTGCGCGGAAGCTTGTCGCGGCGCGGTCGTTCCAGCGCCATATTGTCCACGGAACGGTGCTGCGGGCTCAGCTTGATGCGCGCCATGCTGCCGGTGACTTTTTCCAAGTCGCGGGCGAGACTCGGCGTGGGGATGGGAACGGCGTAGACGGGTTCCTCGGGAAACTTTGGCATGACGGTGCAACAGGCCGGCGAGAGGGCATTGGGCGAGTAGCCGGAGGTGAAGAAGGGGTGTTCCAAAATGGCGTCCAAGGAGGGACGCTCGCTGGGCAACGGGTGAAGGAGCTGGGAGATGAGACTGCGGGCAGCGTCCGAAATGAGCGGCGGAATGACGTAGCGGTTGGTCATGATGCGGACGTACGTCTCTGTCAGGGCTGCCGTCTCAAACGGTGGCTGGCCCACCAGCATGGCATACCTGGAGCGAGGCACGAAATCAGCAATTTCTCTAGGAACATTTTTAAAACGGTAACAAGCGTGTGAACTTACATGATGCAGCCCATGGCCCAAACGTCGGCAGAAAACGTGTGGCCCTTATTGTCGAGCACTTCAGGGGCAATGTAATTGGGGGTCCCACAGATGGTCCTGTAAGTAAGTTAGAAGAGCAAATGAGAACGAGGGGCGATGGCAATGCATATCGTTTTCGGCCAAGGTGCTTACGGTTTTTTCGGTCCCTCCGTGGGATCGAACCGGGTGGCCAATCCGAAGTCGCCGATTTTCAAGATCATTTCGTCGGTGAGGAACATGTTGCCCAACTTGAGGTCACGGTGGATAACCTTATCGCCGTGCAGGTAGTGGACCCCGTCGACCAGCTGCCGCATGTAGTAGCGCACTTCCGGTTCCGTCAAATTGGACCGTTGTTTCATCACGTGAACAAGAGACTGAAATCGAATGAAGATTAAACTTAGTTTTTAATATTGTAATGTAACTACCAATTAGAATTTCTAAACAATCTTTCATTCTTTAATCTTATCCCTCTTCTATCCCTAACAGTCCTATCACCTTTCTTTATCCCCATCCGACAATCTATTTGTAGTCTCCTCCAGCCCAGAACTTCTCCAGGGTTCCCACATTTTTTGAGAATAAAACTCCCTGACTTTCCATGTTTTTCCAGGTCATTTTTAAATTTTTCCATGACTAAAATCTTCTTTACTATATTTCTTTGATTATTTAATGTTCTTCAATCATGGCTTAACAAGTTTACGGCATAATTTAACATTCTCTTAGTCAGATAAATTCCAGGACCAATTTGAAAAATTCCCTGACTTTTCCAAGTTTTTCCATGTTTACTTTAAATTCCCTGACATTCCAGGTTGTGAGAACCCTGTTCTCTTATTCCCTCGTAAGGTCTCCTCCAGCTCAAACCCTGACATTCCAGGTTTTTCCATGATCGTTTTAAATTCCCTGACATTCCAGGATTTTCCAGGTTGTGGGATGCCTGTTCTCTTATCCCCTCGTAAGGTCTCCTCCAGCTCAAAACTTTCTTTATCCCCCACCTGTCATCTCCTCTAGAAGCCTAAAACGTCTTTGTATCCCCCCTTATCTTCCCCACTCCCCCCCCCCCCCCAAAATCACCACCCTCCCTTCCCACCTGTAAATAGCACGTGGACGAATAACCGCAGCGCGGATAACCAATGCCTCGGAACCACCTTGCGCTTCCAGACTTCCCGTTTTGCAGGTGGCGCAACCCAGGTGTACAGCAAGGCGAAGGGGGTAGGGGGTGGGGGGTGGGGGTGGGAGGGAATTGGCAATGCCAGAATAACATGGCCTCCGTGAACAGCTATTTTTGACACGACCATGCATTTGGCAAGAGAAAGTAGCGCTGGGTTGATGACACCCGAGTTCAACCACCCCGGTCCTCGCTAGGAGTTGCAGGAAGCCCAGCCAGTCAGGGGCCATCCATAAAAGCTCAACAGGAGGAGGAGGTGGAACCACGGTCAAGGTCTACTATACACCATGCCGGATACAGCGATATTCCGAGCAGTGTGATCGGTTCATACGCTATCTTACGTACAGCAATTGTTTAAGAAATGCACCAACTATAAAAAACTATACACAGTTTAAAATTTATCTTTATCATTGAATAAATTGTTTTCTCAATATTGATATACAAGATTTATACTTTTTCCAGTTTAATGTTTTAGATAAACGGGTTTCTCTATTTTTTTTATAAAAGTAATTTCTGCATTAATTTCTAGCAAATTTATATTAATTACTATACTGTAAGAATTTTTTATTCAAACAAAATATTCAATAAATACAGGTAAATCAATTTTAAACTTATATTTCTGTGAATGTACATTATTAGAGAGATAAAGCTGCACGAGCGACTACGATACGTTTACGATTAATGCATCACCAATAGCAAACACGCATGCGTGGGTGCCAAAAAACGCATTGCCATTCGCTAAAAGATATTTTATGACACGTAATCGTAAGCTCTCGTGCAGCTTTATCTCGCTATTGTTTTTTACATGTACGTCTTATTTTTCATAAATCCAGATTCAACAAAGTTCGGATATAACGATCTAATTTCTTAGATCCCTTGAATATCGTTATAAGGGAATTCCACTCTATGGTTTAAATCGAGTGAAATGTTTACCTTTTTTGGGCAATATTCCAGTATGATATAAACGTTGAGTTCATCTTCAAAATAGTGATGAAACTGGACCACGTGACGATGGCAAAAGGTCCTTTGCAGCCCCACCTCGCGGTCAATCTGAAAATACAAACCCAAAAACATCAGAAACCAAAATAAAACGTTTAAAAAAAGATTAGACGTCCGGCGCAAAGTGAGATGAAATTCCACCTCAATTTTTGTTTATAAAAAACGAGAGTTAATGTTTCCTTTATTTACTGTTTTTCCTTGGAAATTCAGGGTTAAAAGGGGGAGAAAGCCAAAGCGCCATTTATTTTCGGCGACAGCTATAGCTTCACCTGTTGCTTTTTTTTGTGTGTCCAGGGTTGGTCAAAAAACGACAAGCGATAATAAAATAAAATAAAAAACAAAGTAACAATCATTATAAACATTGTTATCAATCTCTAGTCTAAACGAGAGGCCATAAAACCTGGAATACAAGATAAAATTTCTAAAACCACGAAACAATCCGGGGCCCAGTCTGGAGAAATGTGACATGGCAAAACGAACATGGACAAGATCCCACAGCAAGAGCTTGGAAAATGTGGAAATAAGCAAAGTTGACATGTGAGAATGGAAATGTCCACCATCTCAGTTAAATGTTTGTAAGCAGGGCGTGGGAAAAGAAGGGAATCTAGATCTACATTTTAAAAAAAGTTCCAAGTCTTATGTTCTATAGGTTACAGTTTTTAAACATGTTACTATAGTGATGCATTCATACACTCCAGTATGGCAGTATTTATGGTAAATTTACTTGAATGTTGTCCCCTACATTTTCAAGGACCCCTTCACTGACCAATTAGCACTTTTTCAAAAGAATCCGCTTTGCAGTAAACTTGTATACAGGGTGCTCCAAAAGTCAGTGCCACAGCACTTTTTTTCTTCTCATAATTATTAAAATTCTGTTAATGCGGTTAAATAGGAAATCATGTGTGCTCTATCCAATGATATTAGATTTTAGCTAGGCTTATATGACCATTTTTTTACGGAAACCCAAATTATAACTTTTTAGCTGAAACACTTTGGACAAAATATCTAATTAGGAAACGTAATAAAATGGTCTGTTTGTATGAAAACAACTGTTGTCGTCTTCGTTGGCAATTATTTAAGGCTGTTACATTGTTTTT
>JAQGCC010004439.1:0-13153 GCA_034698905.1 Xestoiulus laeticollis | reverse complement strand
GTCATGTGACCAGTTTAACTGAGTTCTGCGGTGTGAATTAACACGAAAGTTTTCTTGATCCACATCAGTTGATCTACCTCAACGTTGGTGGGAAGAAGGTCTAACGGCGCTTCATTAAAAAATTCCATTCAGGAAGCAATGCCTTCATTTATTTATGGTTATCAACAATCTGAGGATAAAATTCATCTTTATATTTGGCGTGGTCAAGAATTTTATCCACTTTTCATCTAAGACGAAAGAAACTAGGTATGCCATTACCGGTACTTTCCCTAATTTTACATAGCTGAACAGTACAGTCTGGGTACTACAATAATTTGGGAAACATGACAACGATTTATTCACGGGTTAGCCACACTGGTCATTATTTTGATAACATTGCTGTACATTTCTATGAATTAAAGCTATAGATCTCATTTTCTAACACTCGAGCTTAAACAAGCAAATTCCTATCTTCAAAGCTTTCCACAGATGCTTGACCCTGCAATGATGGCTATAGAGAAATGTTTTCTCAACATTGAGTGCTCATGATCTCTTAAGGTCATGACCTAACCTCAACCCCCCCAACTTAGGCTCAGACATCCAATCAAGAGGGCTTTAGAACCTACAGAGACGATTTTTTAAAATGTACATGTAGCTGTTGTTTGTGTTGAGGCTTAAAATTTTGTTCGCCTAGACCTGAAACACTGTGAACTGAAGTGTACATTATAATGTAGGTGTTAGAAAGTCATCTTTTTATTTCAAAAATGGCGCCATGTTTGCATTCAAGGTTATAAAAACAAGCAACGAATAAAAATAAAGTTACGCCTACCAGCATTTGAGTATAAATCTGCACCTACAATTCCTTAAATCAATATGAAAAAGTCACTGGGAATGGATTCAATAAGAGGATGTATTGCACATTTGATCCAGAGAGGATTTGTCGAATTAAGAGGTCTGTTTCAGGGACCTCAAATCTTCTGCTATTGACAATATTATTGGAATTGAACATTGGAAGTAAAAGTATCATTGCCTTCGTTTTTATTTTTTTTTTAAATCCCTGCACAGTAAAATTTCATGGCGTTCACCAGAAGAACTATACATTGTAGGATATATGGGATCTTGCAAGTTTAATATGATAGAAATGTTTACTGCATCAATTCAGAAGCTCAGAAAAAAAAAATGCTGTCCCTCCCCAGTAGGTAGCAAGTCCAACCCTACCTCCCAAATAACGTGTAACCTTACTTTTTTAAGAAGTTGAAAGTTGCTTAACCCCGAAAGTCTAATTTAGAAATTCCGAAGAATTTATCGATAAAAAATCTGTAAGGTCATTCAACCTCCCCTTTATATTAAGGCTATCAAAATATGTAACAAGAGGATGTTGTAAAACTCACAGTGCAAATATACAAAAAATGACCACCACCATGGTATAAGAATGGGAACTAGGCATCCTATGCGGTAGCCCATAGCGTTATTATGTGATCAAATTAACTATGCGAAGCATGAGCTTACCTAAATTTTAAATATTTCCTATTGAAATTTTCTATCCAACTTGTTGCGTGAAATTGGTTTGAAAGAGCATCATAGTTTGCTTGTTAACTGAAACCAAACAATTAGCCCACAATGCAACTCTATCCAATCATCTCAGGTGTCTAGCTAGCCATGTTATAATACTATTTTTATGACGTCACTACCTGTAGTGGTTTATCGATAACCATTTAATATCGAGAACCAGAGGAAATATCGTTTATCATTATTTAATGTAATTATTGTAGACAAGATTTACATGTACAATTGTAGGCTTACATTACATCTTTAACAGAAGTGTCTTTTGAATTTGCCTATAAACTTTGCAAACAAAATTTACCAAAACAGTCGTCCAGGTCACGATTTCTGTCTTGTGCTAGACGAAATAAAAACCTGCCAAATTCCTGGTGGTGGATAAAATACATGACCACGACAAATTTAATTAATGCTTTTTTTTCTTCAAAAAACGAACAGTGCATTTCTGATTGGCCTTTCTATGAAGCGCCGTTACGATATAACCACTGAACACGTGATGTAGCATTCAGCTTCTAGTGTAAATTTCAGTCACGTCAAAACATAAAATATAATTTACTATTTAGCACCGTTTTTGGACGCAATTTGTAGCCTGTAAGCTTAGCACAGCTGCATTTTTGCCTTTTTTTTTTTTCAAATAAGCTAGACATTCTTTTACTGGTAGCCCCGAGTGCTTGCTTTTCAGCTGAATTGAAAGCTGCAATCTGCAATATGTCACAACATGACAAATGTAGCATGTACATGTATAAAAAAAACAGGAAACTACACAATACGGTTAGAAAACGGTCACAGTTTATGGATGACCTCTTACCTGTATACTGTACCTAGTCTTTAGTAGGGTTGTTTTCACCCTTATCTACAGATGGTATGTTCAGTACATGTACATAGGATGGTAACATTTTTTGAATTTCGTTATTTTTGTACACTATACAGACTGGTCGTCTGAAAGGGAAGGCTCAGTGGTTATGTTACAACACAAAATTAACGAGCGTTGAAATATTTGAAATTCTTCAAGGAACCTGTAGGCCCAAAGCCCCCCTGAGGGTGATGGCTAAGGATATTATAGATCAGGATTGCAAGAGTGTAAACTAATGATGGGCAAGCATTCCTAGAGATCCCCTTTCAACCATACATTATCCCCACGTCCATTTGAGGGGTTGCAAAAGCGCCCTATGAACCCTTAACACCAATGGAGGCAGACACAAAAATTGTTTTCCTGTACCACAACCACATCCTGCGCAAGAGAGGAAAGGAACTATGTGCCCTCTGACCCTTTCTCCCCCTCGAAAATGTGAAGAGGGACAAATGTGAAATCTGGTGGCACGTCATTATTGTTGGCTCGAGGCTATGGCTGAGCAAGTGGGGGTTACTTGGTCATTGCACGACTAAATCCAGCAATAGACTGAAATGATTGACCCGGAAGTCGTCATTCATTTTCGATCCAGGTGGCCACGTGAAAGTTTTAGCGACCCTCTGCTTTAATTTCACGTCAGATCAATAGTGGTAGAATATTGCTTTCTCTTCAAATTGTACCACCCAGAACGCCCATTAAGTGACTAATAATTAAAGCTGTCATCGTCAACTGTACCGGAAGTGCTGAAATTGCAGAAGTGGGACATTCGACTGCATGCTTGAAGAACGTTTCAGGGCTGAATTCAACATCATAATGAAAAATGGGATGGTTATTAATTGCTAAATCAAACTTGCTATCAATGGACAAGATTTTGGAGGACCAAAGCAATTAGCAAGAAAACCAAGCTTAGTGTGTTGTATACCTGCATGTTCTATGGTAGTGAGACATGGGTCCTAACAAACCCATCTTTATAATTGAATGACGCCCAAGGCACTGTTGTGCCATTCTGCATGCAGACAAGAACACAGGATTGATTTTGTTAAAATAAGCGAATACAGAAGCTGCACCAAGTAATGCATAGCACAGGACAGAGAATGGGCGCCATGCAAGTCTATCTTTGATGATGATGATGATGATGATTGAAAACTTTGTAAAGTTTATAAAGAACGTGCATCCAAGAAATACTCTTCTGAGGCATTAGAGCCATCTGAAATTTCTTAAGATAGCTTTGCTCTGAAATTGTCAATACATTATCTACATGTAGGGCCTACATGCATAGTGAACACGATTATTTCAGCAGATTATGGATTTATCAACTGGATTTCTATGAGAACACCTCACATTGTGCTTCAAATATCAACGATTGGAAGTTTGTATTCTGAGATGTTAACCTCTGACATAGGTTAGGTTCTCATGGATGTTATCACCCATGTACTCATTGCTCACGATACACTCATCTCGGTTTGTATTCTCCAGGTAATACCAATAGCAATTAAAGCTACATTCCTTTAGTCCTGGTACAACATTTAAGGAGATTGTATCAAAAAACAGCGACTAAGTAGGTTATTTTAATGGAATTCGGAAAACAATAAAAGCCAAAGACCAGCAGAAAAAAAATGAGGGAATGATTCGTCGCCACTGAGACTGAAGGTCAAAATAGGACTTAACAGTACCACCAACAAAACCACGAGTGAAACGTGAAAAATGTCGATTTACAAAGACCACCAAGTACAGGATGTGACGGTATTTTTCTTGAAATTTTGCCAATGGAATTGTTTTAGCGACATTACTCCAGTTTTCTTTCCCCATTAGTTTTGGCACAAATGTCCATACAGTTTTTGTTGCCACGCATCATCACCTGTTGAGGCATGCATCAAGAGCTATGGAACTTGGCCATGAAGCATACATGTACAGTGAAACATACATTAAATCGAAATAACTCCTTTAGTTTGTCTGTTTAGTAAGTTATTACTTTGTCTAAGAAGAATAATGAGTTTCATTAACGACATGAAACATTTCAGCATAAAACATTAGAAATACATCATTGTGACAACCAATTCTTATCTACATTTACTTTTATATGTTCTTATAACGAGTCTGTTGATATATAGTGACTGGGAGGGCTTTATATGTTTACCTGGTAGCCTAATTAACACGCGGAAATGTATTTACATAACGTACATGCACATTTCGTTATCCTTTTAAATATTTACGGATACTTGGGCTACGTAAATGGTTTCACGGTTCGTTAGGAATGGGTGCGACTAGCTGATGAATTTGGGTAATTAAATCACGGATAAATTTATTAAGGAAATTCCCTCATTAATCATTAGCAAACATTTACAGCTGTATAATATGCAATGACTCACACATTAATTAAACAATTTGCATTGCCAAGGATGATGGCCAAACTTTGGGTATTATGGAAACTGGTAAAGTTCTGGTCAATTGAAATTATTAATATAAAAATTTAAGCATTTTACTCTAAAATATAGCCTACAAAAGAAAATAATCTACGGCAATATTTCAAAACATGTGCACTGTAAATTAGTAACGCATTTTCAAAAATTGCATTGTTTGCATGATTTTTTTGTGTTAAAAATGCATTATGATCAACTTAATTTTAAAATGGGAAATGAAAGCAATGCAGAATTTCAGATTATTTTGCCTAGCCTTTGTATAGCCTACATTTATTTCAAATTTGATTAAATTTGCCTTTGGTTATACATGTAGGCCTACATGCATGTATAATCAAAGTAAAACTACTGAAAATGTACTTAAGTTTGTTTGCCAGATTATTACGTGATGTTTTGCACAAAATGCAGCATTGCAATTCTGTAAACCACACGAAATATGATTGAAAATTCATTTGTTTTAATTACAACATGAGTTAATCAGCGCTTTGTAAAGCACTGCACCATTCACATGCTGGTCAATGATAGAGAATGAAACTCATGCAATTGGAATGCACTTCAGGCCTTTCCGGTTTCGTTTGAGGACAGATCATCCGGTGTATAACAGCCTAGAGTATATAATTACAATATACATGTCATATAATGAAAATACGATATATTATGCATAATATCTAGGTTCTTCAACCAGTGCTTTGCAATTATCATATTTCATAAAATGCTGGTTGCAGCAAGTAATGATTTTCGAAATCCAGCCAAGGGGACAACGACTTCATTTTCACCTTTTTCAGGAATTTTAATGTTCAAATTTGCCGAATTGAATCTCATAAGGTACCCTCATTTCATGTCATGAATTTAATGAAATGTGGAAATTTGACGACAAATAGCAATGCCTTATTTGTCACGTTTGCCCCCAATTCCACAGACTCTGTGTCTACCTCCCCGAGCACCGTTAAATGGTCTTCGGGTATTTATTATCATTGGAAAGCACTTAATTTTCGGGGAGGAAAAAAAAAGGTACTGAAGGGTGTGGTTCCTTCAACCTTATTGTCTCTTCTCTCATTTTGGCGCACGATGCAAATATTTATACGCACACTTGGCACGAGAGCATCCCCCAGAGTCTTGCCTCCATGAATTATTTTCCTCTCGCGGGTTGTTTAATGCAGAAATTATGAAAGATGGATGTGTGATGTCTTCATAAGTTTTCCCCAAATTCTACACACCCTGCACACACGTTTCCAGAGTGCGATAAACTTATTTTGTACACCTCTGTGCCAGGCTCGTCCTGTGCAGTTTTTACAAGGATTTCAGCAGACATGGACAACCTGGAATTGTCAGGGAAAAATTCTAAACAAGTCAGGGAAATTCAACAGATATACAGGCACATATTAAAACTTATATTAGATTTCACAATTGGCCAGTGATTAGATACATTGTACGTTATATCACAGTCACACTCAGCCATCCCTGCTTCTATAGTCCATACGACACCAGGGGGTGTGGAACCGGATTAAGACAATTAATTAGCATGCCAGCTACAAATACGAGTTGTGCATAGGGTTTGTTGAATTTTATCAAGGGCAAGTACATGTACAGCTTTTTAACGTCGTAAAATTTACAACTTTCTAAGCTTCCAGTCTACTTTAGGCTGGAATAGATTAAATGTTTTTCTATTGTTAATCCAAAAAGCACTTCTTCTACAGGGTGTGTCAGATGTAACTTCCCCAGCCTCCCCCCCCCCAATAATAACATATCCTGGACTAGTTATTTGCTTGTCTAAATTATGCCCCAGTCATTTCGCAACGGCGCTTCAATTACATCACGTGATTAGTGGTCATACTGTAACGGCGCTTCACTGATATCTTGGTTCATATTTGATGACAGATTCAATAATGTATTTATATACAGTACATTATTTGACAATAGATACATGTAGGCTACGCTGTATATTACATTTTATACATAATGCCATTTTATCATTGAAGATATGGTTGATTTTTCGAACAATCCTTTTAATCCAGGAGTAAATTAGGTCGATGTCAATTCCTGGGGAACAAAAGCTAATTTGGAAATAACAGCAACACTTCCAGCAATTAAATATTAGCTTTAGCCTCTGGACGATGTTTTAGCTGCACTACCTTGTTTTCACTGGGCAATAACATACGAGCCACGTATACAAGTAATGCTTTAATAACGCCATGGGATTAGTAATGCCGTAAAAGGAGTCATCTCAATCATTTGGGTGGAGGATAAGACTTTAAGCGTTAATCTTTTTAATCCCACTTCGTTAATCGTCTTCCAGGGACGGGCAAGCGATTGGTCAACCATTTTGCTAAACAAAACGAAGGCATTTTCTGAACGACCCCCGTTTGCCCCTTTTAAGGATTCCGATCACTGATGCTTTCTTCCCCCCTGCCTCGTTTGCCTAAATTTTCCTGTCGTTGCTTGGGGCAAGAGCAGACATTAAATACCTGGCGTGACGTAACAGCCCAGGAATGTAGGCTCTTTTAAGGGCGCGTTTGACTCGTAGCGTTAAATGAAAATCCTGTTTGACTGGACGAAACATTAAACATGTGGAAGCGTGGGTATTGTTTCAGTCTAAACGCTCTAACGGGCTCCCCAAAATCCATGTTCAGCCAACTAAAATTGCACGATTGCTTGAGAGGTCAACCGTGAGTTTGAGGGAGGAAAACTACATGTAAAAGCAATCTCACTTTTCCTTTTAAAAAGGAAAAACTGCTGCTTGTTTAGAACATTAAACCGTGCTTCCCATATGCGTTTTCGTGTAGGCTATATAATGTACAGTGTGTAGTGAAACTGTAAATGTTCACCAATATTGGCTATTTTGGGAATTCCCCTACGAACAAAAGCTTCTCTGATGAACATTTACTGATTTACATGTACAATTAAGGTAAAAACATGCTGAAGCATGGATAAGAGGATGGATGACATGGCCTTGAAATGCAGCGTTTCGATTGGTTTTCCGATGGCTGGAATTTCCGATTGCCCAATCGGAATGTTGCATTTCAGGGTAATGCCATCCATCATCTTATCCATGCTTCAGCATGTTTTTAGCCTAAGCATACACTGTACATGTGGGTTTTATCTGCTTGTAAACTAAAGTACTGTACAGTAAGCAATATTGTGATGATAGGTGTACATGATTCTGCGTGACAGTCTGCTGTATTCAGGATCAAAATACATGTACATGTTCATGTGCATCATATGTTTTCTGCAAATTTTGATGTAAAAATATACTAGTACATGCTAAACGTTTGCTAATAGTCACTGAGAGCAAAAACTCGGCTTAGTGGTTGCTAACATTCAATTCAAATCAGTAGAAACTTTAAGGTCTTATTAATATTGCACTATAATTGCCAACAGCCTAATTGTCATACTTACATGTAAATAGTTCTCGTTACATGTTACATGTATATTTGATGTCATAAATGCATGTTATAACTAACCAGAGCATGTACCAAAGTGGTTAATAATCTGACAAATAGATTTCAGGAGGTTGTGGTAAATGGAGGTGTAGAAATGTGCAATTCAAGAATTCAATTGCTATTCAGTGACAGCAAAGACTTGAATGTTGATGATGTTCAAATCAGTAGGCACTATAGTTGGTAGTTTTAAATCCTTATAAGAAAAAATAAATAACCACAATGTAATTGTCAACAGATTAATTCTCATACTTGCGTTGTTTTCCCCCTTTCTATATTAAATGCCTTGTGATGTCTAATCAAAGCATCCTTATATGGTCATTTGTCCAGACGAACATTGTCTTTTTAGTGCAGCCTCATTGTTAAGGTCATAACAATCAGTTTACATTTAGTTAGTCACCCAACTGCCCTTAAACTCGAATGATGTAAAATGTCCATTAATAACATTTTCGTATTAGCCATTTCAAGTTTCCCCAATAGAAATAAACACATCTTAATGAAATTTTATTGTAATACACGTGCATACGCAAAGTAGGATAGAAGATAGCGAGGCATCGGATTATAAATTGAGTTTTGGGGAAATAGCTAAAGGTCGAAAATATTAACTTTGAAGTTAAATTTGCATATACGTCCCTCGATTAAATAATGCATATATTTTAGCATCTATTCTTTGGTGATTTCAGTGCATTCATAATTGCAAATCCCTGCACCCTCGAGACTTTGATATATTCATTCCTAATTATCCGTATTGTGTTTGATGATGGCGAGGATGAGACTCTTGTTGTAAAGGTTAATTTGGCTGGTTTCATCCTCGCCATGGGGCTCGTCACAGTTAGTTTGTTGTCATCTTATAATGTGTTTGAACACTCAACTGGAGCCTACAAGAGATGGTGGTTATTACGATTTTAGTGTGCCATATGGAACCTACATTTTACATAATTTCTGAAATTATCCTTTATCATAAATACAGAAAATATGCATGTATTACAAATTATTTAGGTAGTAATGCTCACAAGATTTAAGACATATTGAAACAGCTGTAAATAAACTACAAACATGTGATAAAATATAAACTAAGGAAAATTGCAGCTGAATTAAGAGTAATTACAATTACTAGATTTTTCCACTCTGAATGCAACTGTACGGATCCCTAATTAGTTTTCTTCTGTCTTGCCAAGGTATATGAAGCACAAGATGCTAGTTTAGTCTTAGAATTAGTTGAGTATAGCAAACTAGATTAAGACAAACAAAAAAGTAGCAACATAGACTCAATAATGACCAGAAGGACTACAAAACCGGAGCAAATGACATTACATTTGAAACAAGCAGGCTTATATTGCGCATCACAGTGGCTAATTTGCTTCGTTGTCATCAGACCTGATCTAAATTAGATGTGTCAATAATTAAGTTAACCCATGTACGCACTGGCACAATATAATTGCCATCATTGTGTACATTCTATCTTTTATGTGAACTTTGAAATGTTCATTAATTCAATGTAATGTTTGTTGTGGGGGTGTGGTTCGTCAAATTGCAAATACATCCAAAATTCAGCCTTTGGAGTATTTTGGTGTAATATTGCATCCAGCAATCCAAATATTAATTTCAGCGCCATCTGTGGCAAATTGCTTAAAATTCATTAGACTATAAATGCAACTCGCATTTGCGAGACATTTTCAATAAAACTAAAGCCTAAATTAATGGTTTTAAACTATTTTAACTTTTAGGGCAAAGCATATAGAGAGGATATTCCATAGAGAATTAGCTATCTTGATGATTTTGTTCCTAAAACAACCATTTTTTATTACAAAAATATAAACTTGCAGAGAAAAAACACTTGACAGAATAAAATAATCGTCGAGTTTCCCAGCTGATATTGCTTTTTATCTTCACTCATAAAAATGTCATGAATATTTGATGACATTGGAGACTGCTTTTACATCCAATGTTTGTTTTTTTACAAATGCATCATACACTGTACATACGAAACGAAAACGGCTTAAGTATAATTAATAAGAGAAAGCCAGTCTCACTTCGGCCATAAAAATAGTTCCCAATTACATAAATTTGTTGTGAAACATACAAGGAAACTCCAATAAAAATTAGAGCAAGGGCTGTAAAAATGCAACCAAAGGTGTATCTAAAAGAGCATTTCGCAAACTTTCATGGTATTTGCAATATATAAAGAGAACATTAATCGCACTAATGCATGGATGCACAAGTTGTTATTGTTATAAATTATAGCACCATGCACATCCTTATTGCTTATGCATCTTCAGAACTGACAATAGTCAGGAAGCTTTAATTTCTTTGTATTTCTTAAATGAGTCATAATTAACTTTAAAAACAATTAAACCAACATGTTTTTAAAATGCCCCTTATATTAAACTTTTCAAAAAATGAAACAATATCTAGCATGCTATCATGGATAAGTGTTGCCAAAAAGCTCATGTACCACCAGGAGGGTTTGAATTCATCTTTTACGTACAGTATATTGGCATTATGTAGCAATTTGGAAAGTATGTAAACAAGGTATATAAATTTGATCCCTAATTCAAGACGAAAGTAAACATTGCAAATGGCGATAGACTTTTCAAGAGGTCGGGATACACGTTTATGTTCGTGTACTCATGCTTGAAATTGCTTGAAAATTATCCACCTAAATGCAAATTATTAACCAAGCTTGTACTCCAATTTTGAATTGCGAAATATGATTTAAGTTTGTAATCTTCCCATTATCAATAATGCTTTTTTTTTTCATCCCATTTAGGTAAGTCGTTTTTTGGTTGTCAGTGGCACATAACGAAGCAATTTATATGGCGGTTGGTGAGTCAATGCAAATTTTACACGAGTTTGTAATATTGCTTTAGAAGTTTAGAATATAGAGATAGCCATGGGGGAATTTTGAAATGCATTTGGAAACAAGTTTAAGAATTGCGAGTCCAATAACAAATCTCGACAGTGGCCAATGTTATTCAAATATTATGCATTGGCGTCTTGAAGAATAAAGTGACCATTTTGCAGCAAAAATCTTTAGAATATACAATAAAGGTACATGTATGTGGGGAAAATGGTATAGAAAAAGTTGGAGAAATCTATACCAAATCACGTAATCTTTGAATTTGAAGGAAAGAAAATGAAATACCGCTGCTGTATTTGACTACAAAGAGCTGGCCATCAATATGATATGTCTGTACTGAATAGTTGTATAGTTTGAACAGTTGTCATTGACAGTTTTTCATTTTTAGTGATTGCAATATGATTAGTCAAGTTGGAAAAATAGCCAATTAGTTGTTTGTCAACAGTCCATGGGTGGTATTTATGGTCGCTCAACTGAAAGCGACCAAGACGTTCATATTGTTGATGTGGAAATTAATGTTGGTCGATTGATGAATTATTCAGCATATGGGTTATTTCGCAGCATGCCTATCCTGTTTTCTTTCAAATGTTAACATTGTTACGAAGCATTTATTCAACAATTTGTCTATTGAAGTTAATTGAAACCAGCATTCTTCGCTTGTCTAAAACTTTGAGATTATAAATGTAAGTCTTTGCTATTAGTGCAATCAGCACTGCTCCATGCACAGTAGTAGTCCATGAAGCTACTATACGTCATATTTACAGTGAAGTTGTAGTTCTTGAAATTTTGATAAATAAATTTGCAGAGCATTACAACCAAGCAAAACTATTATGTACTCTTTCATATTCAGCTCGAATTCTGTGTAGATGCATTAATAGCATGGTCGAACTAGACCAACTTGCAAGAATAGTAAATTCCAGGTTATCTGGGTCACTTGTTAAACACGATATTAAACTTTGTATAAAAATTCCAAAAAGATTTTCTGTAAATCATTCATTGCCTCATAGCGCCATGTTGTCTTCAGGCAAGGTGCCATGGCCCTGACCTTTTCATTCGGAGGGTCAAGCCGTCTATATGGCAACGTTCTCGGGGGTCATGGCCCATGTCGAACAACAACAATGGTTGGGAACCAACTCGTTTGATTAATACAATCATTTCGCATCTCAGCGATAATAATTCAGGTTAATAAAATTAATGGCGCTCGTCATCGACCATCGCCAAGAAATCTGGCACTATAAAGGTGTTGGTGCATGTAGGCGTTAATCATATTCATATTAAAAAGTTAGCGTGAAATTCCTTCGCCCACCTTCTTGAGGAACCAGCGAGGCAAACAGCCACCCAAAATATTAAAAAAAAACCAAGAAGTCATTCAATTTGAAAAGTTGGGAAAAACCAATCCTTCCATCAGTTGCAAGTCGAACGACAAAACTTGAAACCTGTCTCATTCAAATCGACTTTTAACTTAATAACAACAGTGCAACATCTCGTTTGCCATTCTGGGACGTTGTGAGCTAAACGTCACTCTTCCTAATGCTGTTAAGGCCTGATGAAATTAAATCGTAATCGAATTGCAACGTGTTCAACAAAGTTGAGAATAAGCGAATGAAATTGCGAGCAATTTTCAACAAGAAAAAAGTGAATAGGTGTGTAAATGCTGTACAGAGATCTTCATCGATCTCCTGCACGTGGCGATTAAAAGGGATATTTCAATCTTATAAACTCGAGTTACAAATGGGAAAAACGAGTGTTTGAAGACTGTGATTCGACGTGCATCGTCAGTTCTTGATCAAAGGTGCTATACTTGGGATTATCTTCCTGCAGCATGAACTGCTTCCTGAAACTGGATTCGTAATGAGGTGGCCAAAACAAGACCATCAAACTAATGTTGCGCAGGCAAGGCCCTTGCACGTTATTCCATAAAACTTCAATATTTGATGGGTTATGGTGGAAGTATATCCTAATTGCTTAGTTTATTTTTTTAAAACCTTTTATTTAACTTGGTTAGAAGGGAGCGCATGGTGTTTGTTTGATAACATGGATATGGATCGTG
>JAQGCC010004438.1:0-13154 GCA_034698905.1 Xestoiulus laeticollis | reverse complement strand
TCGATCCTAGATTCATTCTAGAATGAAGCGATTCTTTAATCGCTGATAGCACTAGAGCACTATGTTTTCACCCTTAGAATAACACTATTGTCCACTCTCTTCCATATCCGCAAACAAGTCCATTTGAACTTATTTTAGACTTCTGCCCATGGTTTTTATTAGTTTATTAAATGGATAATGTATCTATTCCGGCCACGTAATAATGATACATGCAAGTTCAACCGGTTTTACTACAACGGACAGTTCTTGAAGCCAATGTAGTTGTCAACCACTTGTGGACAACCAGTTAGCTCCAACGTCATTATTTATATAGGTTTTTTTATGATTAAAATCTCCTTTCGTAATCTTATATCGTCGTGCCCCTTTTTCGAAACAGGGTCAGACAAAATTTGGCTTTTAAACACTGTTGTTTCTCTAGTGGAAGTGATATCGATGCATTTGTATGTGTGGAAACGCACTTAAATTATAGAAGCATTTGGATCACGCTATTTTACTGACATCTAACACATAAGTGTATATAAATAAGGTCTAATTTGGCAATTTAGACGTCAAACGTGGGCCAGAAAATTAATACATGGCACAAACTGCTCATTACAGTCCCACGTTTGTAATGTCGAGATGTAGGGCTCCAGTATTATTGTCACATAAACTTCTGTTTACCAGACTTAATGCCGCCAATATTCAAAATAGGTTCACTACTGCCATGTACATGAAATTAACACCCACTTACGTGATCCAAAGACCAATTTTCGTCAATTAGTAACAATACATGAGCGCTCGAGTAACAAGTACAGCGTAAATAGGGAATGAAATTTAAATGTAAAATATTCCCCGGTTAAGCATTTGCATTAATATAAAGTCAATCCATCTCGTATTGAAAAATGGTACATGCATTATCCAAAAGCGAGCAATTATTTTCTTTGACAATAACGTTTCAAATATTTATGTAAACTTGTCCTATATTTTGTGACAATTTTCTAAAGCAAAGCATCAAACTCATTTTAGCCCATTTTTGGAAAAATGTTGTTTGATAAGATCATTGTTTTTTTTTAGGTCATCTAAAATATGTTTTTCGTTATTCTGAAAATAACGAAAGAAACTTTTAAATCAAAAACAAACATTTTTGCAAAAAAACAAAAAAAAATTTTTTTTTTCCTCATTTCAAAACATTAAAACGTGTTACAAAAACTTTAAATCCAAGTGAAACCTGTTTTAAAGAAACTGATAATAATTAGAAGCACAGCTCGTGGGAAGCCATATCAAGATAACAATCTGATTTCTACAGCTTCAGGCAATTTTCTGTAAATCTGGTTTGTTTAAAAACTATCATATGCAATCTAGAGATGGCAGCTTTTGCTTAATTTTGACCAAAAACAATCCTTTGAGTACGAAGAAAGGTTCTTGGCCTTGCAAACGCATTGACAACTGTAAACTTGACCACACTCATCAGTACGGTATAAAAGCTGCCGCTATTTCAAAGGCGAAACTTATTTCCTCAAACGGTCATCTTGATAAGTGGCAAACAGGAATCTGCCTCAGATAGTAAATTACTTATCTAAAAAAAAACCCGCTCGACCCGCACTAATAAAAACGTAAGGAACTTGTAATGACGTTAGAAAAGGGTTGACTAAAATGTCTCTCTTTAGGTGAACTTGTAATGGCCACAGGGGGCATTGGCTATAGTATGCTGACCTCTTGATTCAATAGTAATTTAGGGTCCCATTTGTATGCCTCTTGGAACTCAGGAAACAAATTAGTGGCCATACGCAGTTCAATTTGAGTTTTAAGCACCAACAAAGTCGCAAGTATTAATATTTACCACGAATCATAAATCGTAGGTTATCAAACACCACTAATCAAGGCCAATGAATTAATGCATGATCACGTATCACTAAATTCAGTAACACACTGCAAACTGTAATTTGCAGGGTTGCAATGTATTCCTACGATTCTTGGCTATTGGCAAGGTTATAGGACTATATCTTTTTTTGGAGAAAGAGTCAACAAATGCATCCCCAAAAAACCTAATAAAAGTTTATTTTAGAAATCTTCCCAGCAGTACTTGAGTTCTAGTCGTGCAAATATCTTAGGGGCAAAAAAGAGACCCGGATCACAAGATCAGGACAATTTGCACACTGATATGGCACTTCCGAAAACGAGCATGGGCTCATTAACAGAAGGTCTGGAAGCATCACTTTCCAGTTAAACTATGCATGGTAAAAGTTTGATTTTGACATTTGAGGGAAAGCCCACATTTGAACGCTGTATAATGCAGAAACAGTTTTCTTGATAATTGCACCTCTTTACATACCTTCTTGGATGCATCAATTCACACGTCAAAAGCACAAAACGTGTTTCAGAAGGAAGACTTCTTTATTACATGTATATATTATAACAATAGCACTGCAACAAGGAAATCATCACACCTAATAATGAATGAAGTTATTTCGCAATATTCTTGTTGCTTTCATTTGTTTTGCTAAAAAAATGTTTTTGTCTTTCATGTACCAATGAAAAATTAAATTAACGTTGGGTTTGGGTCAATGACTTCTGGTTACTTGGGTTCTGAATAGATGATTTAAAAGCTTTAAAAGCAAAAAATTGGATCTTTTTTTAAGTTAGTTGTCAAAAGTCTCAAATTTGATCCGTTTTGATCAAATTTGATCAAAAAAGATCCGCGCAAACTCAAAACGTGCAAACTCAATTTATGCAGTAAGTATTGTCAGTGAATGTCATATTGATGCATTTTCCCACCAAATTTTCGCAAGTTGTTAGGTGTGGGGAAACGCCCTTGTGATTAACTGTCCAGAACCATGTATTATGTTTTATATTAAGATGATACAAATTTCGTTTAAATACATGTACATGTACCAAAAATACTACTAGATATTTTCTAGTGTGAGATTACATTTAGCAAATCACAAGAAGTTAAAAAAAAAATTGACACCAGATCCACGTGCACAGGTGCAGATACCGTATGACCTTGGCCTTGACAGGCTCATCGATCCGACCTTTACGTAACGCCCCATCGATAGGTATCATATTAAAAAAAATCCCTGCAGGGTCATGCAATGTAAATAAAAATAAATGAATGAAGATGTAGTCATCCTTACCGCGAATGGAACATATCGTTGACGTTATCAACAAGTAGAGAAAGATGATTGACTGCCATGTTGAGAACTGTGAACGCAGCATGTCTTCTGCTTGCGTTTGCATTATTTTCACGTTTTCGGATCAACACATGGCATGTACGAAATTCCCACGAAAACGCAGCAGCACTCGACGACACGTTCACTCACCATAAATACTTCCTATTCAACTGGTTTTTAATGGCATCCGAAGCGAGCATTTTGACGTCATGATCATGCTTCCATTCTGCAATCTGCAATGACGAACTTGCAATGGGGGGGAATTCCAATTTGAGTTTTCTGAAGCGTGCCACAAACAAACGATGGTTTATTTATTATTCAAGCCAAACGTGATTTGTAGTTTCGTTGGAGATCAAGGAACACTGTCGCAGAGTTAAAATACATTTCCATTGATTCTTAATTTACCTTTTTTTTAGGTGGTCAACACTATAAACGATGAATGATAAATAGATTCCAAGTTGCGTCAGAGAACGCGGGGACGTCATAAAGCAAGCCGGTAGCCGACAGGAAGTAAGTCGAACGGCGGCTTAAAATAAGCTCGAAGCCATCATAATGTAAGCCGACAGCCAAGTCCTAGGTTACATTAAAATTCTTTAAAAAATTCGCATTTTTGTATGATTTTCGTTATTTTAGAAACGTTATTAGTGTAAAATAAAATGCACTACTCCTGAAATGAATAACAAAGTATATTATATCAATATTGCAGTTCTAATTTTGTAAATAGCGCCAAATACATGTAAATTTCTGTAACTTCTTACAGTATTGTACTGTCAATTAATGCATTAATTTTAACAAATGATAATTAGGCACTAGGAAAACTCCGCACATCCAACTACTTGGCAATGTCTGGCCAATTGGGTTTAGGTGCGTGGAATTGTCCTTGCGCGCAACTCTTCTATCTTCAAAATGTTAAAATTGAAGTATAAAGGAGTTTTTAGGCAAGAATTTTTTAAACTTGTTGCATTAATTTTAAGAAATAAAAATTGCCCAACAAAATTTAGCATTTGTGTGTATTCACTATTTTATTTTGAAATGTCGCCATTACAATTGTTTTTGGTACTGGGACAACGAGTAATCAAAAGAAAAATTAAAATGAATAGAATTAAAGTTGCATGAAGTGGACAGGTTTCATATAATCATAATAATAAGTCCCAATAAAGAAAAAAAATCGTCAAATCCGGAATGATATGCCTCTGCTAAATCAAGTTCGCGGATTTGACGTACCGACACTCCAGGAATGTGCAGGCCCAAAGAAAGTATGATCACAACGAATAAAAAACAAAGAAAACTACGTAAGAAGAGAATACACAAAACATTAGATATATTCAAAACAATTTACATGATTTGGCTACTTGGGGGGCCTCCTGCCTTGAATAGTTCCATACAGAAATTTGGTTGGACCAGCATTTCGACAATTTTGTATGCACAATTTATTAAAAGGTGATGCCATAAATCGTCCAGAAATAACTACTTTGAGCGCTTATTGCATCATCTGCAAATAATTAAAGTAGGTGAAATAATAAACACCTTGTCCAATTTCTGCATGAATCTTTCAGGCAACGCTTACATAGCCAAGATTTAAATAAGTCCGGTTCTTCGATTCTTAACTTGCAAGTATTAATAATGATTTTAAAGGATTTGAAAACTGCCAACAAAAACAACACCAGATGGGGAGCAAAACTGACCCAAAAGTTAAGGGCAATCAGAGATAGCATACAAAAGAAACCCAGTTTCAGAACCATAAGCAGAGGAAAAGGTTGAAAACAAATTTAAAGGACAAAAAAAAAACGTCAAATTTTTTTCACTGGATGCTTACATCTTTTTAATCCAACATTTTATTCACATGAAAAAAAATCACAGCACTCCTTTCCGTTGCCAGTCTACTCGAGCCAAAAATCGTCTCAAGTGCACGGGGTCAGCATTGGTATTTTTAATAGGCCAAGGGGTGCAGCTAGAAAATTCCAAATCTCGATAACGCGTACGAGTGACCTCAAACCTGTGATCGATTTCGGACTCAAGTTCAGTTTAGAAGTGCTACCGGAAAGGAGGTAACTCGAGCATTGGAATGCTATATTGGCAAAACTACGAAATTCTGTAGAAAACCGGGAGCCTTTTCGAGACTTAATGCGGACATTTTCTGGCACCAAATTTTAAGCTACATGCCTTTGTTAGCACATTAGCAAAGGCTGCAATTTGAATTTCTGAAACAAACATTGAACTTGAAAATATGCAAACAAAGCAGATAATTTTAAAATTAAAAACCACAATTGCCAGACAACTTTTAATGGGGTTAACGAGTCAAACATGTGGTCTATGATGCGCATAAGCAGGTCGCACATTTCTTTAGCTCTTTCGTATCATATCTCTTGAATAGTTTTGCTAAAGGCGTCGGTACAAATACTATTGGATCGATTGAATTTCATCAGTGGCATGGTCTTGCGCCTTAACAATTTGCTTTTCGAGGGGGGTGGGGGGATTTACCTTCGTTTGGGGGGCACTTGCGGCATTCGAGCCAGGTTGGATGTGTATTTTGCCCACCGAATAGCATTCGACGAGGGAATGACATTCAATGTGCCTTCGGATGGATGGAGGTTGCCCAACTTTTGCTCCCTAGATTCGTTCCCCGCAAATGAAAATGGGATTCGTTTCGAAGCGAGAATGGAACCCTGCGGCTTATTGCAACGATAATAATAAGTTACGAGAGGAGCGGGAGGTTTGCGACAGGAAAAAGAAAGGCGATGAAGGTAAGGAGTCTAAGTTTAAACTTGGGCAACCTCCACACACGCAAACGCACATAAAAGACTGGACAAAATACTTTTTTCAAAGGTGGCCAAATTCGAACCAATGGCGAAGAAACTGACCGATGCCCTGCGCAAACTAACGATTGGCATTTTTCAGTTGGTTCGATAGCCAGTCTAAGCCTTCGTACAAACCGTCGCCGCTCGTTGCGCACGTGGCTTGAATGTACCAGTTCCTATTACGAAGCGAGTGAAGGCCTAGTTTATCGGTGATTTCGGCGGCATTCATTGCATTTGGTAAATCCTGTAATGGGAAAAAATTAGTGAATGTCATCCCAACGCTAAGTCACGTGTGCCAAATACAAAAAAATAGTTATGTTGGCAACAGCAGATACTGATGAGCCATAACAATATTTCAATCAAATGAAATTTTGGGCGATCTTTGAAATTACTGCCGGTATCCGACATGACGGAGGAAACTTGCTTACTTGTTTGTTGGCAAAAATTAAAAGTACGGCGTCCCTAAGCTCATCTTCTGCTAGCATTCGCATCAATTCTTCCCTAGCTTCCCCAATACGTTCTCTGTCATTACTATCCACAACAAATATCAAACCTGCAAACAAAAAATTGACAAATTCTTACAATTGATAAGTTTTTTGAGGTACCAAATAAAGTGTGAATAACTGTAGGCTGCAGGTGTACACAATGTTAAAACCACCAGACAGTATTTTCAGTTTCAATAGCACTTTTGTTCCTGGTGCCAAATTAAAGTACAGCAAAGACAATACAAAGGGGAGTTTAAAACTATCAAAGCGGATAAAATTAAGTGTTTCTTTTGGCAGAGCAGCACAACAGGGAAGACCATTTGTAAGGCCACCCTCAAGGTACCTTTAATGGCCCAACAAGATCTCACCTTGCGTATTCTGGAAATAATGACGCCACAATGGACGAATTTTGTCTTGACCACCAACGTCCCATACCGTAAAACTAATGTTCTTATATTCGACAGTTTCAACGTTGAAACCTACAAATAGCAAACGATACATGGTATATAGTTGTTCAAGCAGCAAAAAATTGCAACCAAAAACGAGCTAGACAATATTACGCATACCTATTGTTGGAATAGTTGTTACAATTTCGCCCAATTTCAATTTATATAAAATCGTCGTTTTTCCGGCAGCATCGAGCCCAACCATCAAAATCCTCATCTCCTTCTTGCCAAACAGGCCTTTGAACAAGTTGGCAAAAATATTTCCCATATTTGTTAAATATTTGCCAGCCTTCACACTGCAATAAATGACGACGCAATATTATTTCACCGATTATATATTGCTTCACATCAAACGGGGGGCAGATTAAAGGAAAAAAAAAGTATTATTTCCAAGTATACAGGGCAATTTTTTTCACACATAGTAAATGTAAAGTGGTTTCTTCTGTCCTCACATCTATCAAACGTGGCAGCTGTATAATTCGGCCTAATTAAGAATCTGGCGTTAGGTCGATAATATCAGACTGCCTGTATTTCCACGGCAATTTTAAATATCGCCTTCAAATATTAATATTAATAGAAAAAAAAAGTACAGTAAGGTAATGCAAGTTTTTACCACCTATGCCCTCAGGCAAAATGCCCATGCCAACACCCCCTCAGAGTTACATTTGAGAGCCACAAAACCCACAACCCGTACAATTTTTTTCGTTCCACGGGTACGAATCCCAATTCCATCCCATTTACAAAATCAGTTGAAATTCTAAACTTAAGGTTTCCAGGATAATTTTTTCAATGTCACTTTTCTTACCAGGGTTATGATGAAACAATGTTGTTAAAATACAAAGATGGCGGAATTAGAACGCCGGCCAACTAAAGATGTACGTCTATTTCGAAGGGAAATTAATGTAGAATTCGGCTATATGGACACCTCAAATTGTTCACCTTTGATCACTTTGGAGTTTAAATTACACACAATAGGTAGACGAAGGAGGAGAGCTATTTAAATACTAAACGGTTGACATCGCAAACTTACCGTATGAAATTCTTCCCTACGTACAAATGGCGAACGTGGAAAAGAAGCCGTGGAGCGCGTGCCACGTCAAAGGCTGACTAATGCATGTCTCACTTTTCATTGGTTGGATTCCCCCTCACGTGATGCAACGCTTACAGCGTCTTTGCAAGTTACGTTCGGATACTCAGAATTTTTAAAATGTCTAGTTTACCCCTAGTTTCAATGGTGAGTCAGCTATTGAACTTCGACATTCTTGCAATCATATTACTCAATTTATTCCGCATTGCAAGTAATCTATTATGATACTTTGTATTCAGATTTCATAACTCATTTTTAATGATTCATATAATTGATATTAAAACTTAGTATTTCACGTTCAAATCCAATAATTGACGTTAAAATTTCATAATTTATGTTATAATTTAATAATTTATATAAAATATTATATTTACATCTATTTTAAAAACGTAAAAAGTATTTTTTTTTTTATTTTTTTAATATGATTTGCTATTGCATGTTATTGATTTATAGGTTTTGTTTTCAAGCGTAGTATTATGGGGGATTTCATGGTGCGCCACATAGCGTAAGGTGTGATAAATTTTATTTCTAAAGCGCTTTAGCTAAAAACCATATAACACTCCCTTTCGCAACCATATTGGGAGTCGAACCTTATAGCTCCAGCCCCCTTGCTTCAGCCATATAACAAGTACCATCAAAACCTCGAATTTCCATATTTAAATTTTTCCACGAAGGTAAAATAACAAACCTGTTTAAGTCTTCGTCTTAGAACCATACATGCAAGTTCACACTACAATAAAAAAATATTATAATTTTTTTTCCACAAACCCGTGAAAATTGGAACGCGAGTAGGCAAATCTGCAAAGCACCTGATTTATCAGTGATTGCCACCAATTTGTGAGCAGGGGGCTGCTGTTGAAAAACCATCCTGTAATGCATTCAGTATCAACAATAACAACTTATTTAAGAGGGTTGCATACCAGAATAAGCCTTCTTTTCTAAATTATTATTTATATTTAATTTTTGGAACTGATAGAAACAAATGAATTGTACGAGAACCTAGCATAAATTTTCTATTATTTCTTTAATTTTTTTGTTTAAATATACAATGTATGTATATTAAATTTCATGGAAATATTTCCATAAAGTTTATCAGACACTATACACTTATAAACTTTACAGACACATTTCCATGAAATGGAATACACATATACAAAAAATTTGAACAAATAATAGAATATTTATGCTAGGTCCTCGTACATTCAGTTTGTTCCTTAGTTTCCATAATTAAATTGAAATAAATTTAGAAAAAAGGTTTATTCTGGTATGCAACCCTTTTAAACGGAACCAATTGCCACTGCGATTGAGACACATCAATCAAAACGATCACTATAATAGACTATTGTTATCATTATGTTAAAACTATATTAGAACCAAAATTCTTACTGAATGCAGCCATTTATGAAAATAATACACTGATAAATTTATGGAAGCTCACTCCCATGTCCAATAAATTCGACAAAAAAAATTTAACTTAAAAGACCTTTAACAATTTTGGAAAGTTTTTTCTTATAAATTTTTAAATAATGTTTTTGATATACACGTAGTATTTTTTTAAAAATATCAAAACATGAAACTGAAGTTTCGGCATGAAGGAGTATTAAACAATAATTTGAAGTGTAATTTCCAAATAACTGGACACTGTCATAACTGATAATGTTTGGACCCTTTCAACGAGGAAGATAAATTCCAAATTGTTAAAAAATTTCGAAAAGTTTCAAACTTTTCGGAATTTTCTTACAAACATAATCAGAAGTTTTTTTTTTTTTGTAACTAGCAACAAGTACATTTTACAATACTCTTGCACATCAAAAAAAATGCAACATTTATTATATCCAATTCATTTAAAACGAACCCTTACTATTTTACAAATGCAAAAACAAGTTTATTTTAACATAATCCTCATTTATTATACCAAACAACAAAACATTTTAACAATACTTAATGAGAGAACAAAATGAAGAGAGAACTTAATGAGAGTTAATGTCAAATATATATGTTGTATAAAATAGTTTTAAAAACATTTTTAAGTCATCATTTACAAAGTAAAATTAACACCGATTAACAAAACAAATTATGAAATTTAAATTAATTACAAGAAACAGTGAAAGAAACTTGAGAAACGTTAGTTTTGTTTGAATGTAAAGAATAGATTAAGAAGCTAAGCCACCTGTCGAAGTGACAATTGCAACCAAAATGGACCGAATAAACCTTGGAAAACGCAGGAAACCAATAAAACCACCTCATACCATTTCGTCGTCCTCTACCAGAGGGCATTAGTTTGGCAGAATTGACCACTTGCCTTACAACTTTTAGTACCAGGAAATGACCAACCCAAAAAATGATGTGGAAAATAAGTAACCAGAATACTGACACCATGAGAAGGATTATGAATAGTCATTGAGTAAACCAGTAAAAGTGTTTTCTTTTGCTATAAACACCAACGCCTGCAGAGAATGGGCCCTCACAACCCACTCGACCATCAGTGTTGGAAGTTTAAGAGTAAACCAGAAAACTTATGGACCAAAGAATACTGAACAAGAAAGTTTTGATGTACGAAGAAAATGTGTGAATTATTAGCGAAAAGTGGTTAAGGCATTTTTAATAGATAAATTGGCTTGAAACAAACTGTTCACATTTAAAATATAAAATATTACAATAAATTACACTATTTAGATAAACTGCATGATTTAGATCTAACATGGAGTAAAAAAAAAAAACTAAGAAAGCTATTCAAAACATTAAAAACCTGTTTTAGAACAACTAAAAGCAATATGCTTACTTGCTGCAATGTGCGAATAATACAATATAAAGGTTCTTTTAGCAGATGAATTATCCTCCTACATTAATGAATTAAATAAATTAGACACTGCTAAATTCAAAATTTTAAAACTTACAACCATGACTTCATAATCATTTCTTCAGTGACAGTTTCAATAAGCCTTTAACAAACAACTGAAATGCGTAAAACTGTTTTAGTTTTGAGAATTATGATAAGACTATGAATAAAAAAATAAAATCCTACCGAGCTTGTGGGTCTTCGATGCATTTTAGGAATTTACAGCAATTTAAAACAAAATAACTAAAAATGTATACATAAAAAAGATTAGTAATGAGTAAACTATCTTTTCAATAAATAATACAATATACAGAAAAACAAACTGAGAAAATAAGTATTTAGTGGCCATAAGTGAACAAGAAAACGTTAAGAACCAAGCTCCAAATTAAAAATTTGCATAATAAACCTAAATGTGTATCCCTGTCAGGGAATTTCCATAAAATGTTTTAGATTCAGGGCCTTTCCATTTTTAAAGCAAATTAACTTCGACATTCCGAGGCCAATCATAATTAATTTAATATCATAAAGTCAGTGATATAAAAGTCCTTTACTAATAATACTAGACGTCAGCAGATATGGACCTTCCATCGTCCGTCTTCCATCGTTCTATACATGAAAAGTCAGTGAATTAAGCACTAATAAATACAACAAAGTACCATCAACGACTTAATTCCATCAGCTGTTTATCAGTCTTCCAAAATGTCATGTTTCTAGACATGTTAAGTCAGTTAATTAAACACTTAAATTCAACTAAGTACCATCAACGACTTTATCAGCTGTGGGTTAGTCTTCCGAACTTTGTCATCTTTCTAGACATGTTAAGTCAGTGAATTAAACACTTACATTCAACAAAGTACCATCGACGACTTCCATCAGCTGTGGATCCGTCTTCTAAACTGCAATCATTCTATACATGAAAAGTCAGTGAATTATAAATAAAACTTATAAATAAAACTAAATACCACCAACGACTTGCATCAGCTGTTGGTCCGTAATCGTTCTAGACATGAAAAGTCAGTGAATTAAACAATTAAAATAATAAAGTATCATGCACCAACGACTTCCAAACTCCGTAACCACTTTAGACATGAAAAATCACCGAATTAAACACAAATATACCAAACTAATACCAGATACATGTATTGCATATTTAATAGGTTCATACTGGCATCTATCCTCTGACGTTTAAGACCATTAACCATCTCTTTAATTTGGAAATATTTCCCTGCCTTATTACAAGTGATATATAGCTAGGTCCAAAATGGAATCTCCATCCTCTGACCTTTACGGCCAGTACAGTGAACCTATGATTTTGGAAATATTACCCCTTTTGAAAGTGGATAAAAGTACGCAATTGTATTAGCATCTCCACCCTCTGTTAATCAAAGCGATCAAGGTATTGTAATTTTGATATTAACTTTTGTTTGATAACTTCTTTGGAAAGCAAGGTCAAATTCATTACAAACATTGGATTTTGATACTTAAATCACTAGAAGGACTATTCTTAATTATCATATAAACGAGCGAGGGACGTTACAATGGTAAAGCCTATTGCCTTAACAAATTCTGTATTGGTCATCGCTGTTGTCAGAGCAATTTGGCATTTACAATTGAACAACATTTAAAGCCAAATATTGGCAGTGTTTTGGGAAGAATATGAACTTTACTGTAATTTATCTGACCTGCTAGCATAATTTTTGAAGTATGAACAAGCGCTCGAAGCTATATTCGAAGCTAAATGTACATCTAAATACTTGGCATGCAAGCACCCATTTCACAATATTTTTAAACAGTATTGCTAATCAACCCCACACATAAAGAAGAATACTTGTTTCTTTATAATTCAATTCTATGATGAGGTAGAAAATATTTTCAGTCCATGGCCAAAGTTTTTGTTTCACGGAATTTTGATAAGACCTGCTAACAAAATTGGGTTAATAATTATAACCGAAAAGTTACATTACTATTTCCCCCGGTAAGCAAGACCAAAACGTTAAAATTGAAGACTAAAAATTCGTTAAATAAGAAAATAAAAAAAATGGATAAAACAATTTTTTAGAAATAGTCTACACTTTAAAATTGCCTAAAGAGCCTTACTGCTATAAATACTAAATCTTTAATAATTGCCCAAGTAATTATATAAAAATCGAAAGCATACCCCCAAATTGATGCATGACCTACATGTATAGCTCCTGATTTCGGACCATGCCGTATTCACACCTAACGGACTTCTGTATCGCGCATGCGCACAAAGGCTGTATAAACCCCTAGAACATCCCACAATGCATCTTGCGCGTTTGGCTCCTCCCCATTTAGGCGTGGTCTATTCTGCGTCGTGTGAGTAGGAAAA
>JAQGCC010004437.1:0-13158 GCA_034698905.1 Xestoiulus laeticollis | reverse complement strand
AATCTAAGGCATTTAATTACAGGAAAAGTACAATTTCTGAAAAATCTCACATGAGATTAGGGGAGGGGGGGGGGGGGTGTCGAGCCAAATCTCACCAAGGAGGGAGGGAAGGGGTCAAAAAATCGTCAAAAACATCTCACGTAATTAATGAACCACCCCTTCCATGTTGTTTGTATCAAAGGTAATTGAAAAGAGTTCAAATTAAATGTGGTTTTTACTTTTATAACCCATTTTCTTATACGTAAAACTTTAGTACAAGTGCAATATATGCATGAATTTGTTACTAAGTTTAAAAATACGTCCTTTATAGGTACACCATAAAGCTCTCGGCGAGACATCGTGCGAGACGAGGCGAGGAAGCTCTCGACATTCGTTCGTTATATCGAGCGGATACCCATTTTTCCCGCTCCGTACGTGGCTTTTTCTGTCACCTGTATATACAGATTTGTCGACTGCAGAAATGCCAGTTTTTATTGCCCATAACAGTATATACAATTCTGTCTTCTATTAAACACCGGGATGTTCTTTATCTCATAATTCGATGTCTTCAAAGACATTTTTGCCGTTCGTTATAAACAAAGCTTAGGAAGCGTGGCTTTAGAGTCCATCCGAACCGTTCGTTATAACGAGATCTTCCTTTTTTAAGTCCATTCCCACGCTGTTTTTTTTTTTTTTTTGGGGCCGCCTGCATGCAGTCAATTATTTGACGCGACATATAATAAGGGGTCAACGTATACGTCCCAAATAATCCAATTCTAGGCCCCTTAAACCATAAGCCACCCAAATTTACGTCATTTACTCATTTCGGTTATAAGTATAGTAATTGTGTCGGGTCCTTTTGTTTTATAGGGGCACCGAAGAGCTAGGCGGCTCTTTTTGTGGACTGCATGATTCCTGCTGCAAGGAGGGAGATTAGGGCTTTTTTACAGGGACAGGTGACGAAAGCCCTTGTCAGGAAAGAAACGTAATCAACGCCTCGTCATAGTCAAAGGGCCGCTTAAAGCTCTAGGGTCACTCGTGGAGACGATAGGTCCCACACAGTCCGAGGCCTTAAGGGGGCCCGAATATAGTCATGTAGGGGACAGACACTAAGCTTTCTTCTTTCCTCTATATATAATGGACATCCAAAGAGCTTCATTTGGAACGGGCAACATGCCTGCATGCTTCCTATCAAAGCGGATTTTGTCCGCCTAGCGGAGGCGGACAGTGAGCTATATAGCGAGGCTCGGAAGAAAACATCCGCCTCGACCTCTCTACACAATTCAAATAAAATGGTTGGCGCACATTTTAGCACATTTTAGCACATACTCTTTGGCAAATACTCTTTCGTGCACAAAAATTAAAATTCATAATAAAAAATTCAAAAAAAAACAACGCTGAGATGTTGATGCACGTGAAGTTTTTATGACGTAGGTGGCGGAAAAGTTGAATGTTTGCGCAATGGGAAGTGCGCAGTCGCCAAATAACGCACCGCGCATGCGTTGAGATGGCGGACAAAATCCACCCTCATATATGAACCAGGCATGAGTCCAGCATGCAGTCTATACGCATTTAGGAATCAACGGAAGCATGCATGGCGTTCCATTTCCTCCTCAATTGCTCGTTCTTTTGGAATATGCCATTTCGGATCTAATTCCATTTATTTCGGATAATTCCTGAAATTGCTTTTTGGAACGTGTTTTTTTTTTTTTTTTTTCTTTTTCAGTTGATTTCGGAACACGTCCATTCGTCGTTCCAATCTTCCTTTTAGATCGAATGTGCAATTAAACCCTTTTTAGTCTGATATATACTTTGGAATGCTTTTTGTACGTACGCCACTTTCTTCCGTGTTCATAATTGGAATATGTCGCCCGTGAACGTTTAATCCTTTTACCTGTTTGGAACGTTAGCCCCGTTATAGTCGCTGTTTTTAGCATCACTTCCCGGCCCTTAAAAAAAAAGTTAAAAAGCATGTTCAAAATACGATAAAAAGTGTTCTAAAGCAGCAAAAATGTTGTAAAAATGTTTTTTTTTTGTATACCTAGTATACAGCTATAGAGGGTCCAAAGATGGCGTATATTCCTTTGGGTCAGGTGTCGGCGCGATCAAAGGGGCAAGCGTCGGCCAGATGAAAGGCAGTTGGCCCCAGAATGGCACCTTGGCTGCCATTGGCTGGAAAGAGGGCTCGTGCTTGTGGAATGGGCGAATGGAAGAGGACTAGAGGAGGTCATTAGTTAAGGTGAGCCACAGCAGAGAAGTGGACGTTTTACTTTGAGCTGCTCCACTCAAATGGACCCAGACACAGTTTAAAAAAACTTTGCCAATTTTAGGATTTTTTTGGAGCTTTTTTAGGATATAGGCGCTGCAGTTTGAAGTAAGTACTTCATTTCTTCTTATACTATATATCGTTTTTAGAATACTTTGTTTCCAAACACTGCATGCACGAAGTTGTTACGATTTTGTTATTTTTATTATTGTTTCTTTTCTACAAAATTTAAAAGAAAAAAAAACGTGCAGTTGTTTAGTAATGATAGCAAACTTTTGTACATATTTATATGTAAAATCATTAGAAAAAAATTTGAAGATAAAACGCTGTTTTTAGACGGTTATAAAAAAAAAGTTTCCTATTTCAAAAATTGTAATTTTTGTCTTTTCGTAACATTTATTAAGCGCCCGTTTTTTGAAAAAAATTATATTTCGGAAAAGTTTTTGCGTGTTTTCCGATACGAAAGCAAAACAATTTGGTGCAAAACTTAATTTTTAGACGTCGATAAAGTAATTGCTAAATGTTGATAGCGATTTTCCACAACTTTCTTCCCCATTTTCAAGTTGAGTTGAAACCAAAAATTACATTTCACATGTACGTAAATTCCTCCGTTTCTAATTAATACTGCACTAAAAACGTTGGCTTAAAATTCAACCCAATAAATGGGGGTCCTCAAATGCATCATCGTATACATCTAAGATTACGTGTTATTTATGTAAACACGCTCGTGCGTTCTAAAAATAGATTTTTATTCCTATTTTTTTTTTTTTTTTTAGAATCACGTGCGTTATAAAAGTAAATTTTCAGTTCTGAATACGGCTTTTTGGAACGCACGCGCGAATTTCTGCCTATTTTTTTTTGGAATCACGTGCGCAGTACTAAAAGTGGATTTTTTTTAGAACGCACGTGATCCATTTTTAGAACTAAAAAATCGATTTGTATATAGAACGCACGTGATTAGATGCACGAGCCTGCGGTGATGTTTACGAAAAAAAATACGAAATCTCGCAGATGAATACTATGTATACGATGATGCATTTGAGTACCCCTATTGATCGAGTGCGTTAGCCATGGACATACCAACATTGGGTTCAATTTTACGTGTAAATGCAACAATTATAAAATGGTTGCATGGGTTAAAGCTAATCAAAAGTTGGGTCACAGTTATTAACATGTAGGTTTTGGGTAAAATATGCCCATAGTATTTGGTAAATGTGATCGAGGTTTGTGTTATTTATAATTAACTCATAATTATAGGTACAAATTTATTATAAATAACACAAACCTCATATTAGCCAAATTCTGGGCATATATATATGTTTAACCAAAACCTGTATTAATAATTGTGACCCTGCAATGTTGGGTAACATTAGGTTTTTCAACCCAATCTACATATATAGCACTCAATATAGGGTTGAATTTTAAGCCAACGTTTTTAGTGTGCATTTATTTAGAAACGGACCAATTATAATGTTTGTGAAATCTCATTTTTTGGTTTCAACTCAAATTGCATGAAAATGCAAAAATCGCTATATATTTAAGAAATGTGCATTTAGGTTAGGACCATATATGAAACGAATTCATGATATGGCGTTAACTGGCATATATGTATATATATATATACAGTACCGGATATGCATGTCATATATATACTTTAAATTTTGCAACCCTTTTTGGTGTGTATAATTTTGGACATGAAACAGCTTTTTAGATCTTAGAATGTTCATTCTTTAGTATATATCATATTTTATCTTTATATATAGTATATATAGTGTAGTGGTTTCTTATACAATTCCAAACCCAGGGAGGAAAAATTCGAAGCGGTCTGGTATATATAATTTATATAAACTATATCGTACAAACTAGACTATGTAACGTGCTAATGAGACACGTATATATAAATCGGACCTTAAAATAGCAAAGGGATTTAATTGTATTGAATTATGGCATGCGAAAATCACCTTAACAATCCCATTTTAAGAGTCTATTAAAAGCTAACTATCTATCATAAAAACAAATCGCACTCGAATCGGTGTAAAAACGGGACATTCCCTTTAGAACGTCCCTCTATTCAGTACGTATCAATCCGGAAATTAGCACGATTTGTTTTCCTTTAATTCAACGCATCAACCTTTCTATATATATAATAATATAAACGAATCGTTTTAGAATGTCCCCGGTATTTGACATAATTAGTACGTTTTGATGCTATAGAATGATAGGCCTCTAATGTTCTTCACTATATATATATATATATAGTGTTTAAAGCACTTTTAGTATATGTCCATTTAGAAATTGTAGCACGTTTTGGCTTGTTCTATATTTAGACCCATGAAGAATTACCAACTTTACTATCTTATAATCTATATAGATTCTAACCCAAATCAGTTATAAATACGTTGTGTCCTTTTAAGTGTCCTTTAGTACGTTCATTTAGCATTCCTTAGTACCTTTTAGATTGATTAACATTTGAGTGAGGCACATTTCAACATTTTTGTACAATTTTTTTTTCAGCTGTTTAATATAATTGTGTTTCTTTTAAATTTCCAACACTATTGTTGTGGTTTAGATTAACATGTGTGCATCTCTATTCACAATTTTTTTGGGAAATTTTGTGCGAGAATCTTAATCGAATTGTTAGTGTTTTTAATCATTTGACATTTTATTGAAACGTGTCTATCGAGCCACAAATTGAACTATTTTAACGGACTTCGTATTTGTCTCTATAGCTTAAGACCAAATAGTTACCATATATAGTTAGACTATTATGAAAATATAAGAGGCATGCACCATGCACGATCACTACATATACATATATAATATGTACAAATTTCAACATATTTAAAGTATTTGATTGTTTAATATATAGGTATCATTTGTAACCAATCCTCGTTAGATATAGACCCCCCCCTGCATGTTAAATATTGCGAACCTCGTATTGAAAAACGACTTTACCTGTCTAAAAACATGAAATCCAGCAGATGTTCGTGTGTATATTGGAAACTACATCTCCTAATATGCAGTTTTATATAACATTTGAATTTGATTTTAAAGAAAAACTGTCTAAAATAATCTTAATTTTCAAATGTGCCCTGCACTATAATGTATATATATATATGCATGCTTTTCCACGTAATCTATCCTGATATAACATATACATACTGTATATGTTAATGTTGTTATTATTTAGTTAGGTTTACTATATATATATATACACATACACATGTACGTACAGTATATATGGTTAGGAATTACTGCAGGTCCACGTGTAATACACAGCGCTGCACGTGCGTGCGTTCCATTGGGCATTCTTTATTTACCGTTTTAGATTGTTATATAATGGTATATATAAAATTGAAGGACTGTTGAATTTATATTTTATGTCGAATTAATTGTAGATTTTGTATTTCAGATATATACTTAATTAAAGGCGTTCAGTTTGAGTGCTCATATAACATATATATATAATGTATTCGAGCAACGTGTCTTCGGTGGTCAATCCCAATGGGTCAAACGGGTCACACGGCCCCAGCATGAGTCACCTGCTACGTGCGGTGGACAGTGGTCTCATGGCAGGCAAGGCCAAAGGTGACCCCACGGAAAAACAGCTCAAGGTCACTTTGGACGACGGCGACCTCTGGAGGAGGTTCGAGTCCCTAACCAACGAAATGATCGTCACCAAGAACGGAAGGTAAGGACACCGAATAAAACTACTTCCGGTTCCGGTTGAAGACACAACTGTCTCAAAAAGACCTTATATACTTGGACGGAAATTGGCTCGCAAATGCTGCACTTGTGATATAGACACTGCACTGCACTAGCTGCACTGCACAACTCGCTATAACATTAAGGACCCAAAAATCTATTTTTAAATTAATTTCAAATGGGCTAAAGTCAAATTGAAATCAGAAAATTAGAGATAAATCAAAATTCTAGTCTGCGCATGAACAGAAAACGTAAAAGAAAATGCTGGAATACAAATTCAAATTGAAATTATATATTGCCTCGGTTATACATACACTGCATATATATAATTGTATTATACAAAGTATACAAAGCACCTATGATGAAAACCGAATAAAAGTTGGGTTGTAGAAATAAAATTAAACAAAAATTTGTATATTATCACATCAAATATATCGTATGAAAAATAAAATTAACATTTCAAACATTTGAGGTATAAATATCCCTGCTGCAGCCGTCCTGTATTTCCTATATAATTGTCCTATATTTCCTTAAATTGACCTAAACATTTCCTATATTTTCATTAACTTTTGTAATAACCAGGGTGACAAACACTATTTAAGGGTTTGTTTAGGGCTTGTAGGACGTTCAGGACGTCCTACAAGCCCTTAAAAAGTAAGTCATAAAAAAGTCCTAACCATTCCAAAAGAATGTCTCAAAAGTCCAAAAAATGCCCTAAATATTCCAAAAGAATGTCATAAAAGTCCTAAAAGACATAAATACTCCTAAATGCCTTCTGAAGAATTGCGTAATTGTTGTAAAAATTCTATTTCAAAAGTTGAAGTTACATGTTACCCCATGCTGCATGTTATCACGATGACTATAGCTGCTATATTATTTGCAAAAATTAGTGCAATAAAAGAAACACTGCAGTAAATTTTGTCCTTATTTTGGCATAAATGCAAATTAATAATAAAATCCTATAGAATATATTTTAAAAAGTATTAAAATGTAATCTATAAAGATGGTCCTAAAAAGTCCTAAATATTGAATATGACAAAGTGTTTGCCATTCTGTGCTATAATTCCTATATATTTTTATCCCTAAAAAGTGGCATGGAATGTATTTGTACATGGAATCGATTTAGCCTATATTTTAGAATTGTCCAAAACTAAAAACTATTAATTTCCAGCGCAACGTTTGGGTTTAATTAAGCCTTGAATCACAAAAAGGTGCATCTTGCATTCCTATAATATCATAAAATCTATATATAAACCTATCCAAACTATATATAAATAGAAGAGAAAATGGTATTATAATGACGAATTTTTAAATAATACTGATATTTAATCATGCATGATTTGCAAAACATGCATGCTCAATTGAAGTTGGAATAGATTGTAAATTCTTGGACAATTTTTAAAGAGATTTCAAATTCATGATGAAGCTTGAGGGCTTAAATAAGCCCTGCAAATATGCTCGAAATTAAGTTTGCCAAATCAATTATTATATGCACCTGAAGATGGAATGTAGAGCAAACTTTTGAAAACGAAGATCTGACATTAATAAGTATATAAACTATATTTCGATCTCCATGCAGTGTGGTGCAGATAACATCATTTCTAAACTTATACATGTATACAGTTTTCAATTCGAACGCTTATTTTAAGGGGTGTATACTTAAAATACCGCGATGTATACCATTGTATCTCCGGATATTTAATAGAAGACAGAAGTATATATAACTGCTGGGAAGAAAAAAATATAAGCCTATATAGCGAACGCTCGATTTAACGAACATTTATTAAAATAAAGTTTTGAAACTTTTGATGAAGTTAATTATATGCGAAGTTTTAAAGTGATATAAAACTTTATATTCTAACTGCATGAATTGAATTGAAAATGAAGTTGAGAAAATGTTATCATTTTGTAAAACGGTCTAGCTTATATAGGCCGGTTAATTGCACCAACTAAGGTGAAAATCTAAGATAAAGGTTCCCTAACCTCGGGTTAAAATATAACTCTCCATGCAAGTTAGCTGCAGCCTATACATGTATATATGTGTTGCACCAAATTAATCATTGAAAAAAATAACCCATTCAGGCAACGTTATGGACCCATGCAGAAAACAAAATGGCCTCTATTTCATTCTAGAATATAAGCATTCTAGAATTTACACGTTCTAGAATCAATGTTGATTCCAAAATAAACGTTCTAGAATCTATACGTTGTAGAATAAGCTGAAGTAACCCTGCCTGCATGCCTATTGGTTGGGTTAAACCTTTCTCTCCATTATATCCCCCCCATCCTTCCCTAACCCATATGCTTGTGCAATGCAAAGGTGGGTTAACCTACATGTATATCGCGTTATACAGCAGGTTAATCCTAGGTTATTCTTAAGGGGGAGCTGAACTGACTCTGATCTGCGTGTTTTGCTATGAGGGAAATTTTGATACATGTACAATACTTTTAAAATAAACCACTCGTAATAATATACAAAAATAAAAATTGATAAAAATGTAGTATTTTTGTAGCTATAGTACTGCATGATCAAAATTTCATAATTTTCCCAATTTATAGGTAATTTTTAAAAAAATTAAAAACTAATTAAATACTTATTTTTGGAATACACACACCGTGCCTGTACCTGCTGCCACCTAGTGGCGTGTCGAGGAACTATCGCAAAACTTTTACAGTTTTTTTTTTTTTTTTTTTTTCATTTACAGTCGCCTATATAAATGGGAAAAATGATGACATTTTTGATATGCATGCAGTAGCTACAAAAACACTGCATTTTTATCAATTTTAATTTTTGTATTATAACAACGAGTATTTTTTTTTTTTAAAAGTAGGCCTACGTATGAAAATTTCCCTCATAGCAAAAGATGCAGTTGAGGGTAAGTTCAGTTTGCCCTTAACCTGGCTTGGTGCAACCGGCCCATAGAGTGCACCCTTTCAAATCTATATAGTATACGAGTGCAGAAGTTTTTATAAATGTAAAAATGTCCATGGTGCCTGCAAATTAAGCGACATTTAAAAACCGTTTCTATAGAGCTCTACATTGTCCATGTATAGCTGTGCTTTTGTGCTTTTGTGCTTCAGTCAAAATGTCTTTTTTTATACATATTGTGTGTTGTTTATTTCGTGCATGCATGGTTCCAAGTGGTGTCCATATAGTTTTTTTATATATTTCGTGGCCCTTGTAGTAATAAATGTAAATGGGCGTGTTGTTAATTACACGTACTGTTTTTTCAGGCGCATGTTTCCGGTGGTCAAGGTGTCCATCGGTGGTTTGGACCACACGGCCATGTACTCGGTGGCCCTCGAATTCGTTCAGGTGGATGCCCACAGGTGGAAATACGTGAATGGCGAGTGGGTGGCGGGGGGCAAAGCGGAACCGGCCCCCGTCAGCTGTATTTACGTACATCCGGAATCACCCAATTTCGGCGCCCATTGGATGAAGGACCCTGTGTCCTTCGCCAAGGTCAAACTCACCAACAAATCCAACGGAGGAGGACAGGTAAGCTGCGCGAGGACGATCTAATATAAAGGGCACATAGCGCATTGCGCATTGCGCATGCTTGCGTGCATATATTACATCCGTTATATATATATATTATTTCGCTTACGTAACTTTTCTCGCAACTTCCGTTTCGTGACACGGTTAACAAAAATGGCGACAAAGTGCGAATGTAACGTTCGAATGCCACATTCCAAAAAAGCACTAAGTTTAGCACGAGTTTTTAACTAACTAACTAACTAACTGTTTTATATAACGTATTTATCACTTAACGTAATCACTTAACGTAACGTAAAAGTTTCAAAAAAATTATTTTTAAAAATAAATGTTCGTTATAGCGAGCGTTCGCTATAAGGACGTGACTATAGCGAACGGAGATACAATGGTGTATACATGACCCGCGCACTAAAGCTGCTGCGCGCATGTGCGGTAGTTTGAGTATATACGTATGCCCTTAAATAAGAAAGAATTCTAATCTTTTAAGATATTAGAGAGATGATTTACCTTAACGAGAACCCATTGGAAATAACGTATACATTGCAGTGCTGTCAATGCGGTTAACATTAAGGGAGACGACGCTCAACTGCTATTAGAGAGGGATTGTGAAGGGGTTACTTTAATCTTAACGTAAACGATAAACACACTTGGACGCTTGTGCATTAATAAGTTATTTGTCTTAACAATAATTATGCTCCTCAAAGACGTTCTCGTATGACGTTAAACTATAATAAAATTAGAGGGATTGAGACGGTTTCCCATAATCATAACAAGAACGATAAACACAAGTTTATCGTTAAACTTGTTATCGTTAAGGGAGACGACGCTCAAACCCGCTATTAGAGGGATTAGGCCAGTTTCCTATAATTTTCACGTAAACAATAAACACACTATAGGACGCATGCGCATTAATAAGTCATTCGTCATAAAAGTCGTTATGCTCCTCAAAGACGTTGTGGCATGACGTTAAACTATAATAAAACGGTCGTGTCCCATATCAACCACACATCCTTTAACGTCGTTTCCACGCATGCGCATTGGCAAAAAAAAAGTTCTGCTAATGTAATTGTATAGTTAAAGGTGGCCTGATCAATCCCACTACAATGTATTAGAGGAATTGTACAGGGTTCCTTTAATCTTTACGACATTGACAGCATTGGGTTTTTTTTTTTTTGTGCAAATGCGCATGCGTGGGGACGACGTTAATGGGTTTGTGATTGATATGGGACACGACAGTTTTATTAGTTTAACTTGATATTACAACGTCTTTTAGGAGCATAACGACTTTTACGGCGCATGCGTAATTGTTTTTTATTGTTGTCGTTAAGATTAAAGGATACCCTGCACACTCCCTCTATAATTTCATTAGTTTAACGTAATGCCACAACGTCTTTGAGGAGCATAGCTTATTGATGCGCATGCGTAAAAGTGTGTTTATCGTTGTCGTTAAGCTTAAAGGAAGCATGCGCAATGAATCCCACTAATGTATACTGCCCCTGACCCCTAAGTTAGGGGGCTGTAAGGACCAAGGTGCACGGAGAAGAAAAACTACATTTTATACAAATGATCGAAATAAAAATCAAACATTTATCAATTCAATTGTTTTAGTCAGTCAAAGTCAGCTAGGCAAAATGTGTGACTATATATGCGGTGGTAAAAGTCAGACAAAGTCAGCAAATTTTATTGTTTTATTCAAGCAAAATGTGTGATTATGGTGCTAAAAGTCATGCAGGCAAGACGTTGTATACGGTTTTGAAACATCGGTGCCAACCATCAAATTTAATCTACACAATATAGAAAAGTCCAAAAACTGCTATACATATTGAATAAACGAAAAAGTGTTTGCCTGCACGTCTCCTGTAGCTATAATTCCTATATATTTTTATCTCTAAAAGTGCATGGCTATACAGTATCTGAAATTATGAATCCGATGCGCTAAAAACACGCTAAATTTTGTCCTCATTTTGGCATAAATGCAGGAATTAAAAATCAAAATTCTATAGTAGTATACGTCAACTTTTCAACTTTTTAAAAGTCCTATAAAATCCTAAAGTCCTCAGGGTTGCAACTGACCCGCAAAGTCAGGAAAAGTTAGGCAAATGAAAAATAGTCAGGTAAATTAAAGTAAAAAGATATATACCTTGAGAAAAAGCAGCTATTGTTGAAAATATTCAGAAAAAATGGCATTAATATAAAGTGAAAATAATCGCTGCAGTACCATTTTCAAAGTTGAAATACTGAAATGCAATACATGTTTGATTTTATTTTGATCATTTGTATAAAATGTAGTTTTTTTCTGATCACCTATATATATATATATATACATGTAGTATATATATAATGTACAATTTATACATGTAAAAGTTACATTTTCAGACAAATTAAGTCAGGCATGCAATATTCTATTGTTTTAGTCAGGCAAAATGTGTGATTATGCATTGCTATAGTAGAAGTCATGCAAGACGGGTTTCAAACATGTAAAATTTAATCTACATGTATAGTAAAGTCCAAAAAGTCGTAAATATTAAAGTGCAGATTGCCATTCCGCGCTACATTTTTCTCCTAGCTAAAAGTAGTGGCTGCATTTCTTCTTTACGTGTTTTATAAAAATGTTTCACATACATGTAATTTTTCAGATAATTTTGAACTCTTTGCACAAATACGAGCCTCGCATTCACATTGTTAAAGTGAGCACGACAGCACCCGAGAACAGGACTGTCACCACGCACGCATTTCCGGAAACGAGGTTCATCGCTGTCACCGCATATCAAAACGAAGAGGTATACGTACACGTCATTCAAAATAAAAACTCACGCATTGCAGAAAACGATACTAATTTATACCTAAAATTTAAAAAAACGCCAATTGAAAATTTACAAAAAAATGGGGATAAAACGTCATTTTAGGCGGAACTAAACACCCCTTTTCCTATGGGGGTAAATTTCTTGACGAACCCAGCGTCTTTTCTAATTGAAATTATGGGGTGGAAAAAATTGGTAAAAATACTGCGTTCGTAGATCTAGGGCATAGAGACCGTGTTTTTTTTTTCTGAAAATATCTGCTTATTTTTAAAATTAATAAATTATAATTTCGCTATGTGTTTTGCATGGTTTTGGTGCCACCTGGTGTCAGCTAGCTGCCTTTCTAAAATGTATCGATTACTTCGCTTATAATATTCAGGTGACCAATTTAAAGATCAAACACAATCCATTCGCCAAGGCTTTTCTGGACGCCAAAGAAAGACCGGACAATGGCGGACCGGAAGTGCAAAACGCCATGCAACAGGCCCAATTCTCATCCAATTGTAAGTCGTTTTTCAACTTACAAATCATGCATGTATAATAAATGCATGTGTGTAGCATAAAATACAACTGTTTTATGTTGGTTTACATGTAGGTGGCACTTGGTACCTTCCTCCCGGGAGCATGTACTCGAGCCAGGGTCATCCTCTGTCCACTCCAATGGGCCTAGGAGGTTCCAGCGGCCATTGCGAAAGGTCATTCAACCCTAAGGGTCAGAGGCATTCTCCCTACGGTCAGCCCTGCAACCAACGAAGGTCACCCCCTTACGGTAAGCATGCACATTTACTATTGGTCAAAAGCAATGGACCCCCTTACCATTTACCATTGGTCAAGAGCAATGGACCCCTTACCATTTACCATTGGTCAAGAGCAATGGACCCCTTACCATTTACCATTGGTCAAAAGCAATG
>JAQGCC010004436.1:0-13164 GCA_034698905.1 Xestoiulus laeticollis | reverse complement strand
AAATACTGCATTTTTATCAGTTTTTATTTTTGTATTATAACAAGTAGTTTTTTTAAAAGTAGGTTTTAAAATTTCCCAATAGCAAAACATGCAGTTCAGTTCCCCCTTAAATATTGTGTTAATAGGGGTACTCAAGTTCGTCATCGTACATCTGAGATTGCGTATTATTTCGTGTAAACGGGCACGTGTGTTCTAAAATTCGATTTTTTTTTAGAACTAATTCGAATTTTAGAACGCCACGTGATTAATCATTCCTGTTCCATTTCGTAAACAGGCTCGTGGCGTTCAATCACGTGCTCGCTTAAAAAAATGGATTTATAGAACGCTTGCGTGATTATGTGCACGAGCTTTATAATCCTATAAATTCGTAAACAATCTCGTGCGTTTTTAATCACGTGCGCGCTCTAAAAATCGAATTTTCAGAACGCACGAGCGCCTGTTTACGAATTAATTCGAAATCTTTAGATATACAATGATGAACTTGATTACCCCTAATATAACTTACATTAATTTTTTTTTTTTTTCTTATTATTTATAATTGTGTTTTTTTATATATCTCTTTTTTTTTATAAAACCAAAATAATAAAACCCGAAACTAGACACTATACCGAAACTTCAATCCAACCGCCACACACAATGCATTAAAAAGTCAGATCCCCAAGCATCAAATCGTGTCAGGTTATCGTTTCATCCCCAAAACTAATCCGCATCAGGTTTTAGCTTCATCCCAATAGGCATTGCCTGGAGTAGGAAAATAAGTCAGCCTTCTCCAGCAGCAGCAGCACACAATAGCATAGAAAGCAGTGATGTGAAGAGGAGCAAATATGAGCTAGTAGTGCATCAAAAAATACGTCTTTAAAAACGTAGAAAAATACTACAAAATAGGAAATAATCAAAAAAGTGAACCAGGGATTTAGTGCCCCAGTGTCTGTGTGCCCTTTGGAAATTACCAAGGACCTAAAAGAGCCCGTTGTTTTGGGAATGGAGCAAGTGTGGTGAGTCTGGCTTTTCTATCTCCCCCTTAATTGTTTCTATTTTTTTGGCCATGGCTTTGCTTCCCTCTCTGGGCCTTAGGCACCCTAACCTGAGTAACCTCCTCAAAAACCGCCAACGAAAACACAATGGGGTCCAGGGGGCTTTGTTGTAAAAAGGAGGGGGAATTGGCAAGATTATACTCTGAAAATTAAGCTTATGCTCAGAAAAATCACGTTTGGAGCATATGCTCCGATTTGCAATTTTTCAAGATTTCCTAATTGAGTCTTTAGGGTTTTTTTGACACTTAATTTGACAGTTTTTAAAGGGGAATAAGGGGAATGGAGGAGGGGGATCTTATGCTCCAAAATGCAGTTGTTATGTGTCTTAAGATTTTGTTTTAGGATTTTGTCTTAAGATTTTGGTTTAAGTTTGCTTGTTTAGTTCTGACATTCTTAGGGGCTTTTAAGGGGGTAAAGGGGGGAAGGGGAACTTCGAAATCTTATGCTCAAAAAACATAACTGCTTTTTAACGTCTTGAAGACGTTTGTTTTTTAAATTTGACATTCTTCGGAATTTCTCAGAGTGTTAAAAAAATTATATACGTACTTTGCTACAAAATTTATTTTGAGCATATACTTATGTTTATGTTTAGCTAATTAAATAATTTTTAGGTCTATAGTTAGTTGATGTTTGCGTGTAAGTTGTACGTCTTATAAGTATAGAATAAGCAAGAGTTAAGATTATGCTCAAATAAATTCTTTAAACATTTTCTGAGTGGTCAATTTGTGATTCTTAGTTTTTTAAAATTAAAAAAAAATAGCTTATACTCGAAAATTAATTTTAAGCATATGCTTTTACATAAGTATTTACTAAGATTAATTTTTGTTAATCTTATAGTTAGCATTTAATCTTAGTAGTATTTGTCAATTTTTTCTGAGGGTTAAAATTAGTAGCAAAATTAAGTTTATTCTCGAAATATAATGAAAAACTGAGCATATGCTCTAAATTATAGATTATGAGTCTATATGCTCTTAATAATTACACCAATTTAATGTAAAAACGATATTATACAACATGTTTACATTTTAAATTGCACGTATAATTTGAGAATATACTTAATCAACCAGGCAAATAAAATGTTGAGCAAATGCTCATTGTACAACATTTTCTAACTTTTAAACCCAAAAAACTGTAATTTTGATTAAATCCAACTTGTATTATTAAAACCGGATACAAGAACCATATTCAAATGAGAACGCATTACCCTATTTTCCTTAAATCGATAATATCGACACGAAATGCGTGTCTAAGAACCATTTAACACGTCCTCTTCTATTTCGTACATGGCAGGAGGCCGTTACCCTTTTCACGTTTTCAAGAACACCTTCTGGAACATGTCCTAAACACACGGAACATGTGCTAAACACGTTTTGTTTCTGCTAATTATAATATGCTGATGTCAATGTCGTGTTTAATTAAAGTGGCGATAGGCCTAGATGTGATGTCCTAAACACGTATAGAACATGACCTAAGCACTTGTATAACATGGCACAAACACATGGAACATGGCCTAAGCACTTGAATAACATGGCACAAACACATGGAACATAACACTTGTTTTATAATTCTGGTTGTCGCTGTACGTCTTCGCGTGTTCTCAACATCGTGCTTAAAATATTGATTAATCTGTTGTCATTTGTTTAAACACGTGCAGAACATGTCGTAAACACTTTTCTTTGCATAGTGTGGCAATGCCAATCTGACTCATCATTCAGTGTTCTCAACCTTGTGTTAAAAAAGTACTGATTGGTTCTGATGTCATGTGTCTAAACACATGCAAAACACGTCCTAAGCATGTTCCATTTTTATATGTCTGAACATATACAGAACACGTCCTAAACACTTTTTATTTAATAGCATGGCAATGTCAATCTGGTTAATCATTTACATGCCGTTTTCTGAACCTCGTGTTAAAAACGTGTTAATGTCATGCGTCTAAGCACATACAGCGCACGTCCTAAACACATACAGAACACGTCCTAAACATTTCATCCATGACATGGCAATGTCAAGATTTTTTTACTATAATTACATAGTTTTCTGAACCTCGTGTTAAAGAAGTGTTGATGTCATGTGTCTAAACACATACAGAACACGTCCTAAATAAACACTTTTCATCCTTAGCATGACAATGTCAAGTTAGTCCATTAGTTGCACGCAGCTTTCTGAATCTCGGCACTCGTGTTAAAGTGTTGATGTCATGTGTCTAAGCACATACAGAACACGTCTTAAACACATACAGGGTACGTCCTAAACACATACAAAGCACGTCCTAAACACATACAGAACACGTCCTAAACACATACAGAACATTTCCTAAACATTTCATCCATGGCATGGTAATGTCAAGATTTTTTGACTGTCATTACATGCAGTTTTCTGAACCTCGTGTTAAAGAAGTGTTGATGTCATGTGTCTAAACGCATACAGAACACGTCCTAAACACTTTTCATCCTTAGCATGACAATGTCAATTTAGTCCATTAGTTGCATGCAGCTTTCTGAATCTCGGCACTCGTGTTAAAAAGTGTTGATGTCATGTGTACAGACAGAACACGTCCTAAACACATACAGAACACGTCTTAAACACGTTCAATGTGTACAGTTGGCATCAACTAACATCATCACCACATGTTTATACAGTGGTGATGCCTTCGATATGATGGGTTTAAACTTTGAACGCATCCTAAACACGTTCCATTCCTATAGTTGACGCTAAGTGTGGCATATCTTCTAATAAACCACAAGCTCACCTTGTTGTCGGTGTTCGTAAAAGCCATATCTACCATTTCGCATTGTTTGGACATGACCTAAACGACCCTAAACACTATTGTTTTTCCTTCCTCCCCCTCCTCCCAATTGGTTCCAAAATGTAGGCCAAAAGTAGGCCTAAAAATAAGCCACGTACCATTTCGGGGGGAGGTGTTTTGGAAAAAAAAGGGGGTTTATAAACCCCAAATCAACACATTTCATGTCCCAGATTTCCTGCAGGCAAAAATTGTTAAAATGGCCAACGTCCCGGATATTCCCAATAATTCGATACAGTTTCCTTCCTCCATTTTCCTACTTTCACTTTCTATTTTCTCCTCGGAATTGCCTAAAACCCCAAAAATGGTAATGTTTTGTAATTTCATACATGTATGTGGGTCCTCGAGGTCATCCTTAGGGAGTTACTGACCCGATAAGGAAATTAGAAATGTTGAAACTGTGTTTTATCAGGCAACTTGTAAACAGTTTTATCATTTCAATATACATGTAGATTTTGTTGAGGTGCTTAATTATACATGTATATCCTTGTTTTGCCTAGGAAACAATTTCATGAAACATGAAACTCCAAACATTTCATGACAAAAATGTTGCACTTGAAATGTTTCGATACTTATTTGGTTTGTTTGTTTGTTTATTGAAACAAAATGTCCAAACTAATGCAACACCTTTGAAACATTTCACGAAACATTTCATGAAACAGTTTCATGTTTCATGTTTCCTTAATGTGGACTAGGCATTATACCTAATCCATACCAAGGAAATATTTCCATGAAACATGAAACAATTTAATGAAACATGAAACTCCAAACATTTCATGTCAAAAATGTTGCACTTGAAATGTTTCAATACTTATTTGGTTTGTTTGTTTGTTTGTTTGTTTGTTTGTTTATTGAACCAAAATGTCCAAACCAATGCAACACCTTTGAAACATTTCACGAAACAGTTTCAAGGTTTCCTTGATGTGGACTAGGCGTTACTTATGCCTAATCCATACCAAAGAAACATTTCCATGAAACATGAAACTGTTTCATGAAATGTTTCAACGGTGTTGCATTGGCTTGGTGGACACCTTGTTTCACGACACATACTTCACCAGATAAGTATCAAAACATTTCATGTGCAACATTTTTGTCATGAAATTTTTCAAGTTTCATGTTTCATGAAAAGCATAAATTAATAGATTCAATTCATGAAATTCGAAACATTTCATGACAAAAATGTTGCACTTGAAATGTTTCGATACTTATCTGGTTTGTTTGTTTATTTATAGAAACAATGTTGTCCAAACCAATACAACACCATTGAAACATTTCGTGAAACAATGTCATGTTTCATGGAAATGTTTCCTTGGGTATGGACTAGGCATAATAAATTCAATTTAGTTGAAAATATACAGATTACATTATTTTATATTAGCGTGACTTTACATGTAGCCTACATGTAGTTAAACCACGTTTTTCGTGTTTCAATAAAATGTAAACTTTGCATGTTTTTTATTGTTTCCATAATGTTTGAAATCTATGAAAGGGTTTTTCTTACTTTATCCTGTTCGTGAGCGATTATTTTACTACGTTTTAACACATTTTTTATGCTAAAAAAAACAGTTTTTGTCTCATTTGAGCATCTTTATCTCAATCTTTAAGGAATAAACTATTTATATTTAGAAACATTTGTGAAGGTTTAAAAAAGCAGTATCTTAAATTTATGCCTAGTCCACACCAAGGAAACATTTCCGTGAAACATGAAATTTGAAACATTTCCATAAAAAATGAAATTTGAAACTGTTTCATCAAATCATGAATGTTTCAACTGTGTTGCATTAATTGGTAACAAAAACACTCCCATAATGGACTAAAAAGTACATGAAATTATTGGAAACATTAGAAACTAAATCATAATAAAACATAAAAGAAGCCATGTTAAACCTTCTCTAAAACAGTTTCAAATTCGTCGGCTGTCTCCTTTTGAAATAGAAGCCAACTACAACGAGGGGGGGGTCACGGGGTCATCGCATTTGGGAACACCAGAGTGCTGTTCGACGATGACATTTGACCTCTTCCATGCATGGCACCCCAATTCACGTGCCATATGCAATCCCTTATGACTAGAAAATGGTTGCTTTTTTAATTGGGCAACCTTTTGGGTGAAATTGGAGCCACGCGCATCAGTAATAAAAGCACTAATTAAAAACATACGCTCAAAGGAATTCACCTCATTCTTGTAACGTCATGACGGCCATCTTGGAAAACACAAAATTGAAAGAACTTCAATTTTTGCTTTTTTTTAGACTTGCACAGAAATGTTATAATATGGCAAATGTAAAGTAGGCTCTCGTTATAACGAACGGCAAGACGATGGGGTATTCGTTCGTTATATCGGGAGGGTTGCTTTTTACACATTTTATCAGTTGCTAGGGTTGCATTCCATGGTTGCAATAGGGTTGCATTCCATGGTTGCTAGGGTTGCATTCCATGGTTGTTATGGTTTCATTCCATGGTTGCTAGGGTTGCATTCCATGGTTGCTAGGAATGCATTCCATGGTTGCTAGGGTTTCATTCAATGGTTGCTATAGGGTTGCATTCCATGGTTGTTATGGTTTCATTCCATGGATGCTAGGGTTGCATTCCATGGTTGTTAGGTTTGCGTTCTATGGTTGCTAGGTTTGCATTCCATTGTTGTAATAGGGTTGCGTTCCATGGTTGCTAGGGTTACATTCCACGGTGTCTAGGGTTGCATTCTATGGTTGCTAAGTTTGCATTTCATTGTTGTTATAGGCTTGCGTTCCATGGTTGCTAGGTTTGCATTCCATGGTTGCTAGGTTTTCGTTCCATGGTTGCTAGGGTTGCATTCCATGGTTGTTATGATTTGCGTTCCATGGTTGTTAGGCTTGCGTTCCATGGTTGCTAGGTTTGCATTCCATGGTTGCTAGGGTTGCATTCCATGGTTGCTAGGGCTGCATTCCAGGGTTGCTACTAACATTTGAATTTCTGTTCGTTATAAACTGTCATTTGGTATTGTGGGATATAGTGAAGGGACATGCAGCTGACCCGTTCGTTATAGCGAGCGGTTCGTCATACAAAACGTTCGTTATACTGAGAGGCAAATACATGAGATGTATAAGGACAAGCCACTCTGTTCGCTATATCGAGAGACGAATGTAGGCCTACTTATATAATATTTCTAGGACATAAATTATGCACATCAACTTAGTCCATATATCCCAGGTCAATATGCTTTTGCCATAAAATTAACGATCCTTTCGTTGTTTTCGACCTAATTTCGTGATTTAAGCACCGAAAACGAGGCTTAAATTGCAAATGCAATTTGGATGATTTTTTTTATTATCTCATACTAGTAATATGAATGTCGAACTGATGTGCTTTCAGGGATTGCAATTAAAAGCCTTTTGTTAATTACTTCCTCTATGGATCAGGAAATGTTTATAGGTATAGACTGTATGGGACCACACCCTCATATATAGCCTACCTTAACCCTGCATGTGAATAAGGGTGAATTATATATATACCAGTGTCACGAAATGGATTTCAACCTGGCTGAAATCGGTTTAAGGCTGAACTAAACACCCCCTATATCATAAGGGGAAATTTCTTGACGAGCCCAGCGTATTTTCTTATTAAAATTCTGAGGGGAAACAAAATTGGTAAAAATTGTGTATTCATAGATCTAGGGCATAGAGACCACGTTTTTTTATGAAAATGTCTGCAGGTTATTTTTAAAATTAATAAATAAGATTTATTTTTTAAATTTCGCGGGTGTTTCGCATGGTCTTGCTGCCACCTGGTGTCAGCAACCTGCAATTTATCGTCGCGTTTTGAAAATGTATTGATTACTTGCTTAATATTAAAGATTAAGTTAATATAAATTTATCTGTGCCCTAGATGGATAAATAATTCATGCTTTAAAATTAAAATACACACCTTTAACTGGTATAATTAATTTGCTGATCAAGTAACAAAATTCAAATTATGAAAAAATGCCTGTAGCTGACACCAGGTGGCGTCGAAGACTTAAGCCACGTGAGATTCCCATTTAAAATGCATTCTTATTTATTAAATTTAAAATTCAAGGGCCATTTTCCTAAAAAACATGGTTTCTGTGCCCTAGATCAATGAACACAGTATTTTTACCAATTTTTTTTAATCCATAATTTTAATTAGAAAATGCACTGGACTCGTCAAGAAATTTAGCCATAGGAAAGGGAGTGTTTAGTCCAGCCTTAAAACAAGTGAAAATCCATGGAAATCCAATATAATTTACATCACACAATTACATACAATTTTCATGTTTTTACATGTTCATGTCAGCAATTGAGCGGTTAACCGTCTATGACGTCATCCGTGACCTTTTATTTTTTGATACAACTATTTTTATCACGCGGAAGTGAATTGCCAAATACATGTACTTATTGTATGTATATGCTAAAAAACTACATCCAGAATAGATTTCTATCTTGGAAATAGAAGTTTTGGTTATTTTCCAATGAATTTTTTAAAAAAAAACTAATTAAGCCTTTAAATAGGCCTATTTTTTATTGCATGTTGTTTTCAAATGTTTTGGTTTATTAAACCTTTGTATTTATGTGACCCCCATTACTTTAAAATATAAGTTATTTTTCTTTGAATTTTTATTTGTTGTTAATAAAGTATAGAACCTGCCTAAAAGCATTCTGTGTACTAAAGAATGCACTCTATAAAAGCATAACATATATACTGGATTGACTTGGAACCCATGTTTAAATGAACCTGTTTAAAAGCATCCTATATATAAATATATCTGTATAAAATAATATCCTTTCTATAAGAGTATATAATATATCGGACCTAACTTTAAAAGAACCTGTTTAAAAGCATATTTAATTTTCACTATCCCAAAAGTATGCTTTTAGACAGGTTCTGCTGTATAGTTTGTTTTACTATAATAAAATAAATACTTTTTTAACTTATGATTATGATATAATTTCAATCCATAGTCAAAAGTATATATGTATAAATTATATAAAAAATATTAATATGTATTTAGATACATCTATCAAAATATATAATTATTGCATATACATGTAATTATACATGTGTATGTTAAGTATATTTAATACTTATATAATAAAATCATTATTTTATTAAACTTATGAATTTGATATAATTTCAATACATAATTATCTTAGTCAAAAGTATATGTTTAAATTATATACAATATAGAGCGTATTAATATGTATTTACATAAACATATCTATATCCAAAATATAATTATTATACATACATATAACATACAGTATAATTATATGTGTATAATTATACTTCCTTATAATAAAATAAATACTTTATTGAACTTATGATTTTGATATAATTACAATCCATATATCTTAGTCAAAATTTTGACTAATTTATACATATATATCCTACTTAAGTAGGCTATATATGTATAAATTATATACAATATAAAAAAATATTAATGTGTAATTACCTACATGTATACATCTATATCCAAAATGTATAATTATTACATATATATAACATATAATTATATATGTATAATTATACTTCCTTATTATAAAATAAATACTTTATTAAACTTATGATTCTGATATAATTTCAATCCATATCTTACTCAAAAGTATATGTATAAATTATATACAATTTAAAACGTATTCATTTATCAAAATATATATTATTGCAAAAATATTACATACATGTGCATGCATAATTATATACAGTGTATAAAATACAATAGATAGAGATGGGTTATTTTTCCTGCCACCACATGGGTATAGGCCTACCTATTTGTTTACTGACTATAGGGTATTGAATTGAATTGAAAAAATGCAATAAATTCATTTGTGTTTCGGTTCATTTGCACGTGCTCTCTTTTGTCATTTTAACATGTATATATAATTTAGTCATTCTGCATATAAAAGCTACACACATTTGGTATATTTGAATTGTCTATAGCTTTTTAGTATAAAGAATATACATGTATATAAAGAGGACAAAAAGCGTATATAAAAAACAGTGAAAAACGTCATTTTGGGCGTTCAGACATGTCAAGGTCAAATAAAACGAAAGAAGTTGATGCCAAAAAATCCACCTGCGTCTACTTCCATAAAAAAATAAAAGTATTAAATGCACCCTGCACTGTTTAGGGGTTTAGGGGTGGGATGCATGCCTACAATGACGTCACACAGGTCAAGAAAAATTCAAAGAACAAAAGTATAGGCTTAGAGCTAGAATTTTTTTACTCCTGGGAAATTTGTCTAAAATTTTATCAGATATGACTTTTATCTAGTTGTTGATATTTGTTGTCTTATTTTTCTGCCAGTCATGATGTACGTGTAAATGCTCCGGTGCTATTGCCAGGAAGATGTGACCTTTAAAAAAGGAACAAAAACAGTTTGAACTTTGAAAAGTCTTTGGAAATTTTCAGATAAAACATCAACTTCCGGATTGGGCAAATTTTACGTTTCAAATGTTTCATAAGTCAAGTATTTATCAAATGCCCTATATGCTTTTTTGCACAAGATTTGTCTTAGTGTAGTGTTTCCATTATTTTGTCCATGTCATTATGGGTACGCTTACCACCAGGGTGGAAAAATTATACATGTATATAATGTAATGTATATGTGGTCATAAAATGCATGTCTTATATATGGCATACTTGGATCCATGTATGGCTATATCCGAAAATACCCATATATAAATTAATTTGAGATATGGCCATCCTGCCTCCATATACAGCCATACTTAGAATTATCCATATATAAATTAATTTGATATGGCCAGACTTGTCTACACATATCCCCATATCAAAAGTTGTCCATATATACATGTACGATTGATATGGATTTCATTATACATGCCTCCATATATGGTCATACCTACATGTATTTCAATATATGGACAAATCTAACATAATAATCGACTAAATTTAGTCTAGTATCTTAAGATACTTTAGTCGAGTAAGACACTTTTGTCAAATATCTTAAGATATTTTTGTCGAGTGTCTTAAGATACTTTTGTCGAGTGTCTTAAGATACATGTGACCAGTGTCTTATGAGATTTTTGTCGAGTGTTTTAAGATGGTTTCGTCAAATGCATATATAGATACGTACTTTTGTCGAGTAAGACACTATTGTCAAATATCTTAAGATACTTTCATAAAGTGTCTTCTTCTAAGAGTAAGACTGATCAGAACATATTTTGGATGTTGTTTACAAATGCTCAAAAATTCGCATTTATTGTAGGCTACTCTAACTAGGGCCTAGGACCTACATGTATAAACATGTTAAATTTTCATTAATTATCGTAATATAAGCCCTATTATTGACCTTATTATTGTGCCATATGCCCAATATAACCCATATTTTTAAATTTGTAAGAATTTGGTTTATGAGGTTATGTTATGTTTCAATTCGTTTAAATTTATGATTTCTTGTATTGTTCTTTGATAAATTTATATAATTTTTATTAGATGGTGGTGTGAACTGTGTCTTTTCCTTTATCTTTTAACAGCATGACGATATGAATATTTCATATAAAAAGCTGTTATTCGTGTTTATAAAACAGTTTCAAACAACATTTAAAATTATGATAAGCTTGAAATAAATCCTAAATAACCGTAGAATTTTTTTATAAATTTAAATTCTAAAACCCCCTCTATATTATAAACTTGTATATTTGTCCGGTTGAAAAAATACTATATAGGGCCTAGCCATAGTGGAGAGTGGGGCACATTTGAACATTACGATTATTGTAGACAGTTTTTATTTAAAATGAATTCCAAATGTATATGTGGCAGCACCAAAACTACATATTGAGATGTAGTTTAAAGTTGGTGGAAGGCCTGCATGCACACAAACTTATGCTAAATTTCATGTTTTTAGACAGGTAAAGTAATTTTTCAATATGAAGTTGGCAATATTTTACAGGGGTTTATTTCTAACAAGGATTGGTTACAATGATACCTATATGTAGTTTTTTACATGGCCTATTTTATGGATTGGTCAGCATTTAAGATATTACACTTCCACATGTTCATTTGAAGCACTTAGCCTCGTGATGCATTGTGGGGCACTTTTAAAACAGCATGACTGGGGCACATTTCAATGGGCCAATTGCCTATTTATATTTGTTTTAATTTAGTTTTTCATAAATTAAACATTCAAATAGTTTAAATATGTTCAAATTTGTACAAGTATACATGTATTGATCGTGGTGCATGCCTCTTTTTTTTTCAAAATAGCCTAACTATGGTGCGATTGTATAAAGCCAAAAAGCTTTGGTCTTAAGCTAGACAAATACGAAGTACGTTAAAATAGTTCAATTTGTGCTCAATACACATGTTTCAATAAACAATGTGTTCAATTAATTTTAATTTTAAATAAAATAAATTTATTTGTCTGTTTTTAATTAAAATTAGTGGAACTGTTCAAATGTTTTCATCATCATGGGGCACATTTGAACACTTTTTTAAAAAATTTCAAATGATTTAAAACACTAACAATTAAATTAAGATTCTTGCAAAAAATTGGGAATAGAGATAAGCACATAAAATAATTAACTATAGTGTTGGAAATTTAAAAAAAACACAATTAAACAGCTGAAAACAAATATTTTCAAAGTGTTCAAATGTGCCCCACTCTCCCCTATATATATGAAATTTTCAAGATATGGCTGCATCCGAATTTAGCCACCCATTGGCCAAATCATCCCAAATATGTCTAGATATAAGCCATATCTGAAAAAATTTCATTTATATGACCATATTTTTTTTTCTATACCCCGGATGTTTCAACAACAATTTTTGTTTCATGAAATTGTTTTCTGTACTCCCAACTGTATTTCTGCTGTTTCCTCTAAAGTCATAAGGACAATGTCACGTGTCTACCAGATGTTGAATAAGCAGTTTTTCTGGGCAATGTTGTTTCTGTCAAAGATTTCTTAAAAAATAAGAAAATTGTTGTGAAGAAATTTGTCTAGTGTGACGTAAATAAGAAGTGGGTTGGATATTTGAAATGTCCTTAAGTTAATTAGTTTTGGTAACGCCCTTAAAACTCCTTGGTTCTCAATTTGGGCGTCTGTTAATTTTTAAAGAGGTTCATGTTGAGAATAAGGAGGAGGAGGATGAAATACATAAAATTGAGTTTATAATGTTGGCTAGCAGAAACCAAAAACTGCACCAGAAAACAACATTTTCATGTAGGGGAGAGTGGGATTGCACATTTGAACACTTTTTGAAAATATTTTTTTTTCAGCTGTTTAATTATTTTTTTTAAAAATTTCCAACACTATAGTTAGTTAGTTTATGTGTTTATCTCTATTCCCAATTTTTTGCAAGAATCTTAATTTAAT
>JAQGCC010004435.1:0-13166 GCA_034698905.1 Xestoiulus laeticollis | reverse complement strand
AACATGCATTCACTATGCTAATGTATTTTATTTGACATTTATCGCCCTCATTTTGGGATTTCCCAGTGGGTGAAATTGCATTGTTGCATGCTTTGGCATACGCTATTCGCAGGTAAAATCGTGATTTTGTCCCAGGAAACCAGTGTGCATGTCGCGTTTTGCAGGGAATACGCTTAATGGAGGTAGTTTGTTCTATAAAATCGATCCGTGCTGACTGCAAGGGTGCACTTCTCCCAGGTAGTACGCTATATGGAGGGCTCTTATTTGCAGGTTTCACTGTACTACGTGCCATTAATATTCGTGGGCCTAAAAAGTATTGCTTTTAATTTAAAATGCTGCAAGGGCAAAAAAATTTACGATTTTAATGAAATAAAAACAAATATGATGCAATGGCTATGTCAAAAGTCAAGTCGCATGGCCACGAATCTATCTTAATGCTTATTTCCATTATTCACCCTTGTAGCGATGCTCGAAAAATAAACCTGTTTGTTTCTTGGTTAAATGCGTTAATTTAATCCTAGGCAATATCCATAATTCTACGCTTTACTCTGTACGAGCGCATTGAAAACAACGTGTTTGTTTTGAGGAGTTCATTCGCAGCCAGTGGCTGCGAAACCATGGGTGTTGTGGGTGATAAAACACCCACAAGAATCTTCAAGTGGGTGAAAAAGTATCTTTTTTATCCACAACATTTTCAAGAAAAAATGCGAAAAATTAGCATAAAATGTTACAAAAAAATCCAGTTTAAATAGTCTTAACTGTCAAGTCAGAACAGAATCTCATATCTCATGCACGAGTTAATAATGACTTAATTTTGAACAAGTTGAACAACACATGGTTTGTCAAGTTTTAAATACTTATCGTCTGATAACGTAGAAGGCGAGACTTCCGAAGTAACGAAGTAATGTCATTTTCGTTGTTTAAATCGTGGCGTCACGCCACGATTTTATGAATTGGATCATTAATAGCGTACCAAGTTCTATTGCTTTCTTAATGCATTCATAAGCAATGTGAAATGTAAAATGCAATATTCACATGATCAATGTACTGTGAACATAATGATAAAGATCACCGGCTGCTAAATGTAATTATATTGCAAGTTTGCAACTGTTCATAGGCTCATAGCAATTGTTAAGTATTCATAAAAATGAAAAGAAAAAAACGATCAACCAACGTTGTCTTCACGGACAATGAAGAGGAATTTGTGAAATAGCGATACAATTACGGTTAAAGTGGGAGAAGAGAGTGCACCACAATCATCTGACTAGCTTTAACAACGAAAATGACATTACTTCGGAAGTCTCGCCTTCTACGTTATCAGACGGTAAGTATACTACTGCAAAGAAACAAATAAAATATCTTTTGTAATGGTTGAGAGGACTCATGGTTTCTGGAAATACCTTTAAAAAAATTTGGCATGATATCACCCATCACCCACACAAATTTACATGTTTCGCAGCATAACATGACAATTCACTATGTTTTTACCCTTTCTGATAATTGGGAATCATTGAAAGCAAGACGCATGGGTTATTCAAACATTTTAAACTTCCTTGTAATTAATTCACAGAGCAAAAGTCTTGAAAAGGTTTTTGAAACCGGTATTCCAGTCGCACATTTCATTAACTCCGAGATGATTCTTGCGCATTTTGCAACAAACAGATTGAATTAAGATGAAAAAGGTTTAGTTAACAGGACATTAATTTGGACAATTTCGTGCAAAAAAACAAAAATGAGTCTCCATTCATTTAAAAAAGTGCATGAGAATCTTAACGAAACAGGGAGCTAAGAATAGATTTGTGGCGTCATTTAGTAATTTAAAGGCCGACGTACCTTTGTCCTTTGAAAAACTTGCTTCGATTCCAAGTTCTTGGAGTGTCCGGGATGATTGATGTTAGTTTTTATCCAGCAAATGTCTTCGCATCGACGAAATCCCCATTTACGAAGGCACTGCTCAGATTTTGCAAGATCAGTGACGAAATTCTCATAATTGTGGGGCTTTGATATAAAAGCAAAACCATCCCGCATACCTTTCGTCCTTGATCCAGGCCGTCTGATGACCCGCACCAGAGAAACACGAAGGACCTCTGCGCAGCTACTTCTTCGATTTCAAGTTTCATGATCTAAACAGAATTGCAACATTTTATACACTGCTCGGGGAAAATCACCTTAGTCGGAAATAAGACGCTTACTTGTTCCCATGTCCAGCATTTTATGTTAGTGACCCCAGCCGTTCTTTGATACTCCTCCAAAGGTGGCTCTACCAGGATGACGTCAAATTTGCAGTTGAGGTCGCGCAGTTCATAGTTCTCCAAGTCGCACTGCAGATACCTATTAGAAATAGCAAATTAATGTCTTATTAAAGTTTGTGAAATAAATTTGCATGACGTTCCACAAAACGGGCCGTTAAGTCTCAAGAAATTACATGGGTGGGGTTGCCGTTTTGGAAATCAAGTCGTCTTTTAAGCGAATCAGTTCACGGAGCTTGGGATATTCCTCAAAGCGATCTGCTAGGCCGACGTCTCGAATGAAATTCTGGGGACGTTGACCAGTGTCCACGAAATGCTGGCAGTAGTCGTTGTGTGGATTTGCACTCTGCGTACCCTGAGGATCGAAAAGATGTTTGTTGTAAATTAAGCGTAACTATAAATTAAAAGCTTGTTAAATTCTCTGGACGAACTTACTTTCAAGAATGTACTTGAATCCTTGTAAATGTCCTCGTCGGGAAGGTCATAACTACCGTAATACTCCTAAAAATCAATATGATTAATTAAGGCACTCCTACTGTGTGTTTGGGGATTTTGGTAGCAATTAAACATGATAAGCGGGTATAAATTCTAGGGTTGAATTACCTCATCCATGCATATTTCTTCTTGGTCAGAGTTGCTGCCCCTTTTCTGAGAGCCAACTTCTTCGTCATCACTTAATTTTCGCTTAAGAGGAAATCTGTAAACAAAAAGACAGTTCACAGATGACATTAAATTATCCTTTTTAAATATATTGAGTTTAATCAAGGCAGAAAAATACGAATATGTATCGCTTCACCAGCTTCCCAGCATTAACTGATGCTAGCTCGAATTTCAAGCATAATTTCAGACTTTTCCGAGATGCAAAAATGCAGGTATAATACGCTACGACTGGACACCCTGTAGAGTGTAAACCTACCCAATCAAGCTTTTGACATTTGTCTTGTCACCATTCGGTGCGTCAGGATCGTCATAATTCCCAAGGGCAACACCCAACATGTCGGCACTCGTGGCACCCAACTGCAAATTGTCAAATTATTAAAGTTAAAAAACGTCAACTTCATAAAAATACGACCAAAAATTCAAATTGGAAAATAGGCTTAAGCTTTGTCCGATCTTACCTGTTGTGCCAGCAGACTGCGTCGTTTTAAGGCCCGTGCCTTCAGGGCTTTCATGTGTTCGCTCATTTTTGCTTAATTTCTAAAATGCAATTACAATATCGTTAAATATTTCATCAATTTCATTTAAAAACAACGAGTTTCGTCTTATTTTTTGGCGGTGTTCCAAACACCGGAGCGGCCATCTTGGAGAAATCTAAAACACGATTCAGCCAAAATAATGTTATTGAAGGAAATTTCAGTAATTTTACTTACAAATAGATGCATGCATATAATAAAAACGAGAAAATTATTATTATTTTAAACACGTCGTTAACTTGTTTATTTCTAAAGAGTTATTGCTAAAATTAAATCTTAAACATATATTTTAATTTAAGCGATATCGTTTCCGGTCTTCTCGATACCCGTTGTCATGGCAACAGTGTTCCCAGCTTCCAAAATGGCGGTTTCGAACGTTTTCTGCTAGATTTTTTACCAAAATATTTGAAAAATGTCGACTACGAATAAACTGGGCGCTCGTTACGCGGGAATATTTCGCGAAAAACGAGTACGAAGAAGTGGAGTGAAGCCGAAAGAGCCCCCTTTCGAGTTTACGGAAGTAAGGCCTCTGGTTCTTAAAAACTACGTTTCAGGAAAAAACAATGATGGCAAAAGTAGGCTTATCTCATAGCTGTATTTGGGTGTCATTTCCCAGAGCACAAATATTCATTAATCACCATCTTTTTTTGCTTATTTCAGAAGTCGCATGTATACAGGAGTTGTCTATTATGTTTTCGTGTTTTACCAATTTTGATTTCAAACAGGAAAAATGCGCCCCCGAGATAGCAGCGTTTCAAAAGTGTTCTCAAGATATTAAAGTAAGTAGTTCATTGGCCTAATGTACATTTAAAAATATTTAAAAATAACTTTCATATTTAAAAAGCTACAATTTCCAGTCACAACGGTGTAATAAATATTGCGCTAAACTATCAAGTTTGTTTCTCACTATGGCAGGAAACCAAGAATAAAATGGCTTCGTATGATGACAAACTAATTGCTGGGAAGAAGGAGTTGAATGCCAGACAACTAAACGGTTTATTGGCAAAATTTCCTCATATCATGCGTCAAAGATAATTAATTTCTCCTACATCTAGAACTCAATGACCAATATTAGCTCTACACCTTAATTTACAATCTAGAGTTTGTAAACTGGTGATGCTGTTGAATAAAATGTGTGTAGTTTTGAATACTTAATAAAGTGTTACTTTTTTAGTAGATTTGAATATGTAGGACTATAATAGGTTTATACCACAGCTTTACAGGTGAAAATTAGCTTTGCATAATTATAATTTTAACAAATGGGTTTTATGTCCTAATCGGCTTGCCATATTTGTTATTTTTGTTTGTAAATCTTGCTAGTCTTTTCCTGCCTATTGTTTTCCTGCTTTTTAATTCGTCACAAATCTAATTTAACCTATCCTAGGTATTTGTTTTTTAATTCACAGTTAGGTTTGATATGACAAACCGATTATGATAAATTTAACGATAACAAAATTCTGCGATGAATTAAAAAACGAAATTCGGAAAAACTTTTAGAGACGAAATATGATCGAATTAGCATTTTTTTTGGAAAGAAAGCCTCGTTTTTTCACGAACCATTTACGTTAACCCCATATTTAGTTTTGCGTATTTAGTTTAGAAACGGAAATGGCAAATATTTTGGCGTTGATTTAGCATTGCGAAACAATTTTAAAAGATGTTTCTGGTACCGAAAAACTGCAGCTTTAAAAGCTTTAAAAGATGCAGGTGGATGCGACGTTTTCGGATTCACTAATATTTAAACAAAACTTCCTGGATGGCCACCTACACACTTTAGAAGTTATAGATGACCTTCCCGGTGGCGTTTACATTTCTTTTGACCCATTTTTAGCGTGTGAATGGGTTCTGAACAATTGTGAAAATAAACACAGAAATCAGGCTTTAAATTTTAGTTTAAGACTGAGCCGCTGGAATGTAATGTATGAAAAACATACTGTATACTGAAGATAACTTCTGTTAATTATTATTCTTGTACAGAACATTAGCCTATCGTCAACACAATGTGCCTAATTTTTTTTTATAAAAATAAAACATCTGCTCAATTATGAGCAATACATCTGGTCACGTTTTTTATCTTGTTTTAGACGAAATAAAAATCGAGCAAATTGTTAAAAATCGTATTGCCTACACAAAACGCGTGACGTAATTTCAGCTGATTGTTGAAAAAAAATCTTCAAGCATGTGGCTGTTTTTTGACATGGATGAAATTTAGAAGCTGAATGCCCCCAGTCATATCATGACGGCGTTTTATTTACATCACGTGATCAGGGCGCTTTATTTAAATGCCCTTCACGATCACATTTCTGGTTTGCAAAAAAAATTGTATCCTGCTTTAAATTTGGCAAGGTCACGCCTTTAATCCACATAGCAAGCACAATTATATATCCTACCATGGCAATGTCCGATTTTGGTTTATATTTCGTCTAATACAAATTAAAATAGAAACCGTTACCTGGGCTAATTTCTGTTCAATTGTGAACAAAACCTCAGTTATAAACAATAGGATATCTTAATATTTTAGTATGTCTTGCTTACTCAGCTAATGTAGTTTTAATGATAAAATTTTTGAGTTTATTATCCCATGATGTACAGAACCCATGCATCATACAAAACAGAATAGAGGAGGAGGAAATATGCTAAAATTATCAGAATTTCAGCTTCATCATGTCTAAACTGAACTATTTTGTCTCGCAAAACCGTGAAAACATTGCAGTTGGCATCGATTCAACATCCCTTTTTTTTCTGAAATCTCATAGTTATTCACAGCAACTAGTTCCTGTTTCAAAACTGTTATCAAAACTGGCCATTTTACTTCAGTAGACACTTGCCAAGGAAGACACTGAAGCCCTGATCCAAATTGTACCAAAAATTGCACCAGGGTCACGTCACCTGCTGAGGCTAAAGGTGACACCCATTTAAAAAGCCAGAGGTTCAACCACATTGGCAGAAAAAAAAGCTCATTTCCCGATTGAGCCAAACACATGTTCGAGCCTAGCTTAGAAAACCAATGCCTCAGTTAGCAACAACAATTTTTTTCCCCTTTGCATCCTAATGTGTCATTCCCAAGATCCTTGATAAATAAATGACTCTAGTCTAAGTCAAACTCAGTTTTTACGAAGTTAGCGAACCGAGAGGGAGCGAGTGAGCTTTAGAGCGAGGTTTTCGGGGGCTGTTTTGACTCGGGCCAGGTCTACAGTTAAAGAACAATTCAAGATCTTAATTAGTTTTATATTAAAACTAAGCAGCAAAAATGGCCATCATGCACAGCAAACTTTGCACTCTGGTCAGGCAGGATTCGAAGCAGTCTTGGGGCTTTAGGCTTCAAGGGGGCAGTGATTACGGGCTGGCTCTAAAGGTGCAAAAGGTAAGGAACCCTTTTTCTTTATTTTTGTTTTTTCCCCACCACCTTACTTGCATTTTAATTTCTGTAAAAAAAACGAGACTGACGAGACTAACCTGGCTTTTCACATTGAAAAAGTGCAGATGTTGTTGTTGTTGGCGAGATATCTTTCGATGAAAACGTGTCTTCCTTTGAACTTTCTTAACTGTAGTTTCAAGCCCGATTTCTAATTATTCTTTTCAATCTAGAAATGATGACAAAAAAGTTGTAAAAACTTTTGAACAAAACACTTGTTCAGAACTGGAGATGCAAACTGGGTGGTAAAAGTTTTAGAAGTGGTAATTTCTTGTTATAATAAGAAGCAATTATATGATAAAAGTAAAGTATGCTATAAAAAAAGAGAATTTTGCACTACAACAAATTTAGTTGAGAAAAATTTCGATATTTCTGCAAAAAATTAATTATAAAGTTTTGCATAATTATTTGCAACAACTGTTCTTCTGTTCACGAATAACAAACTTGCAGAAATTATTAAATATGCTATCAAACTTTATCATTAGTACGCCTATAATATATTTCTGATAAATGCAACGAAATTGCAATTGAAAATAAACATGAACGATTGAATGTTAAGTTTTATTCTTTATAAAATTTCGATTCAGTTTTCAGGTTTTATACAGCATCGGTTTAAAATTTGATGGATAATCTTTAATTAACAAATAAATACATTTGCAGCATTTATATTTCCCAGGAAAAACAATGCGTTATTGTTATAGTAAAAACTTCTCCCCTTGAATATGTTCAATATGGCAGCATTTAGGAAATATCAGACTACACATTTGAGTATGATTTGTGAGCATTCCAGTAAATTAAGTCATCGCAGGGAACATAACAAATATTCCAATTAGAATGTGGCTAGGCGTCGTAAAATTAGTTTAATCAGTGCATTTTCGACATTTTAGTTATTGATCATTAAAAATGACATTTTAGCGCCCATATGTAGGCAATCTAGCTTAGCAAGAATGCTTGGCAGGAAAGCCAAAATGCAATGTTTCATGCATATGAAAAACCAAAATCGATACATAATTAAATGACACAAATGCACCAATTACACTAACTATACAACTTCCTGCAACACTCTAATTGGACCTTTTGCCCTATCATTAGTGGTTAATGTAAACAATGCAAAGTCTAGATGAACGATGGAAAGAAAATAGTAGAAACACAGGGAAGGCAAACACTTTTGAAACGTATACTGCCACCTAAACAAACATACATGTACATGTAACTATTTAAAGGCTAATTTTGTTCAGCTGGGGATAGATCTAATTTGTTTTCGTTGCAGAATATAGGACGTAATAGCAATTAAACGCAAGAAACGCTGATAAACAGTTGCCAAAAAAATTTTTTTCAAGTTTTCTCCACCTCAAAAACCGATGCCAAATTTTTTTAGTAAACAGAACTATCACATTCACCAAAATGTCAAAAGGTGGCGCCAGGTTTTAGTATTAAAAAATTGAGATTATAATAACATGAATGAATTTGAATCCAAAAATGTCATCATCATATAGTCAAACAGAAAATTAATCTGTTACAAAATGATTTATGAGGTCAACTGACTTGTTGATGAACCTGTATAATATTGATCTCAGTAAACTTACATTTCATGCTGCTATTATACTTCATTTCATACTTCAGTTAACATTGCTTTTATACTTCATATGCGACCTTTTATTTCATGCATTTTACTGAAAAATAAATTGAAAAATAAATAAATAATCTTATGGTAAATAGAATGCTAATGGAGGCGGCCATCTTGCTTATACAATCGAATGTCATATTCCACGGTTGCCATGGTAACGTTCTCTCTCGCGTTCTATGCACGCGTATTATATTTATATTATATGATAATATAAATAACAATATAATACAAAAATAAAACGTTATCATTTTACCAATGTTGAAACATGGAGACCTAATGCTCTTTTATCCTAAGATGCAAATCAGTTTTAAACTTCCTCGGTTTAATATTAAAAAAAATTAACATTTAAATAATTCAACAGAACGCACGTGCCGCACGTGGAATGGTGTGTTCTATTTCATGTTCCATGATCAGTGTCTATATATACACGTACATGTATATATGCATAAGTACGAGTTTTAAAATGTAAAACTAATTTGAATCGACATCTAAAAATACTGATCAATAAGTATAAATATTATTTAAATTATCAGCTTATATTTAAAGTTAAATGAGTAAATATAAAATGCGATAAAACTGTTACTGGAAACACAACATACAGGTAAAGTACACAAAAATGTCGTGTCAAAATATAAGTCAGCATCTCCAGGTTTTCGTGTTTTGTCCAGAAAAAAGGAACTTTTGCATGTTTATAATTTTTGTTTCTATATGTTTCTCCTATAATGTGATATGAATGCTAATAAAAGTTTTCCCATTGCTGACATCTTGATTTCTACCTGACTTTCAATGACTTAATATTCATGCAAAGCATGTGGTTCCCTCTATCGGATGAAAGCTACAAAACTCTGTATATTTCTTACAAGTTAGTTGGCAGCACAAACCGAAACTAAATATGGGCCCTGGGCACATAACCAAAATAACTTTCCAGTCAGTAAAAAATACGATCTTTTTGCAGCAAAAACAGAATGAGACTTAATGCTGACAGCAGTCTGCTTCTAATGAACGAACAAAAAACAGTAACTAAATCTCAGTTGCCAAAATAAACAAGTCAGGCTAAAATTATGGACTGAGAACATTCAAAAGCGATGAAATTGTCACTTGCTGATATCATCGATGTAATATTTACTCATGTATTCACGTTTCTATAAACCTAATTTTAGACAATTTCAGATGTGAACCAAGAGATGGCGCTGCATTTACTAGCATGGTAGAAAATATATAGCGCCATCTATAGGCACAAATGAATATCTCGATGAAGATATTATGAAACATTCAATCAAATTCTAAAGTAAATCTTGTTAATAACTAACATGAGTTTAACAGGGAGTTAACTAAAGAAAATCTTCCATTTAATTTTATATTTACTCATACTATTGCAATTAGCTATGTTTAATAATGATCAAAAACACCCTCAAACTTAGATAATTTTAGCAATTTTGTAGACTTTTAAGATATGAACTTATTGCTGAGTGACAAAAATGCAATATTTAAAAAAAATACAGAGACATGTGTTTAGAAAAAAAAACCCGATAACATATCTTAAAGCGAAATAAAATAACACTAACGAAATCAATAAAATATTAAACTTATAATAAAAATATGCTGTTTTTCTCAGAAATGAGGATGCCTAAAAATGTCATTACTTAAATTTCTAAAAAAAAACATTTTTAAAATTCTGTCACCAGCTGGAGAAATTTAAAACATAATTATCATTGTAGAAAGTTCCAAACCTTTTTTAAATACACTGCACTAAGTCCTTATTTGCCACAAAAAAACAGTTAGTCACTATAATTTAAAAATAGAATTTTATAAAACAATATATAATATTTTATAAATACATATCCCATTCAACTCATTGCATTCTAATCAATAAGCATATACCTAATTTGAAAAAAATGCGGAAGCTTTAAAAAAGTCATTGCATTTCCCTAAAAACCTACTTTCAAAAATAAAATAGAGGGGGGTTGGGGGGGTATGCTTAGTAGAACCTCCCACAAAGTTCTAAGAATCATGAAATGGCGAAAGATTGAAGATTCATGGAGATAAAATTCCTTGCTTCCGTGGGCATGGCAGCCGGGATTCGTTACTTATCCCGGTCGTTCCTGTCCTTTTATGGGAGAGTCTCCTTTTCTATCTCATCCCAGATTAGATTGCAAAAGAGGAAGAAAGAGCTGCTTTTTTTCTTTTTCATTCTCCATCTCCATCCTTTTTTTTTTTCAGGTTGCCCAAGGCAGCATTTCCGAGTGTAGGGGTCTTCAGACGGGAGACACCATTCTGCAGATAGGCAGGGAGAGGACCATAGACATGACTCATCAAGACGCCCAAGATGCTGTGTTGAGGGCTGGAAATAGGCTGGATTTGGTGGTGCTAAGGTGGGCCTAAAAACGAAAGAAAGAAACTTTCCCACCCTTGACAAAATACCTAAAAATAAAAGGGGAAATTCCTAAACGGGATGAGGGTTTTTTTTACATTTCAAGATTTATCGTCTACCTGTTCATTGGTCCAACTCCGTTAGGGTGGTAGCCTGGGACAGAGAATCTGAAAAAGAAATAGAAAAAAGGTGTATAGTAAAACTTTTTCTTTAAAAAAAGAGGGCTGAAAATTCCTGCTGGTTACCAGATTAGTTACAAGTTTAGTTTACAAGTTGCATTCCCTCCACTGGGGTGCACTGCGAGTTGGGCTCAGGGATTTTTCCGTTCAACGTCTTGAGATTTACACAGATTCTTCCCCCATCCCTATCCGACGCAACTTTGCGAATTAATTCGCTTTTAAGGATTAATTATTACGTTAAAGGTAGGACGATTTATTTGTAGATTTTAAATTGGTGATATTGAAGTGGAAAGGTGGATTTTAAACTGCCACAAAAGTTTGAGATTTGACATTTTGGCTTTGAGAAATGTTGTATGAACTCTAAGATGGGGTTTGAAAAGCTAAAACTAAGTTTTTGTAATAATATTTTGTATATAATATTTCGTATTAAGAAATTCATTCAATTCAATCTAGTTTATTTATGAAGATTCTTTTCTAATCTATATTGAAAACTTATTTGACAAATTTCTGAATTTATCTTTCTTATACTTAAGTTACAATTTCCTATGTTAAAAGTTTAATTTTTGGATAAGACTATTGTTAATTTTTTTTATAAATTACTGAAACCAGAAATTCGAATCCAAACTTTCGTGTGAATTTTGAGATATTTTTTGAGAAATTGTGCATTTTTGGCAAAATGCACAATTTAGTTTGAAGGAGTATTTTGATATTAAATTATATAATGATATTAAAATTGCACACAGTTTCGTAAAATTTGAATAAATATTCTGATACATTTGAGAATTGATTCAAGAAATTACTAATATTATAATAACAAAAAAGTACTTTTCAATTTGGTTAATATTCGGTTAAATTCCTGTAAAATGTAAAGAATTTTACATATAATGTATAATACCGTTACGATCTTTCACTTTCATTAATAAAATATAATAAAAGCTTTTTACACAAATCGATTATAAATAATCCATTTTACTAATTACAATCTTAAAATATAATACATATGTTCAAAAAATACTATTTGTACTAACGTTGGAATTGGATTTGTTGAAATTGCTTTGGCAGTTTTGATATCTGTCAAGAGATGGCGTTGCATCCATCAGTAATGCCAGGCTAGGCCACGCCCAAGAGCGCCATCTCTAGGCACAATTGAAAACTACAGAGAAACTCAATACAAAATTTGGCATTTTTGGGTGGGATTTTGAATGGTTTTATATAGGACTAAGTGCGTTGAAAAGTTAAGGAAGATTAAAGAGGAAAATAGCTCCTAAGTGAGGTATAACGCCCGCTAATATAACATTTTCTCAAGTACACGTGACAGCACTCACTTTTCTTATCTTAACACACTTTTGAGCAACACACAGGGTGATCCAAAATAAACAAAGCACTTTTAAAATTTATTATATAATATACATTATCTATCTTGTGAAATTTAATAAAAAACCTTTTGCTAGAATACTTTTTTTTAATAATAAGCATCTCGATTTTTGGATTAATTAGTTAATCACTGAAGGTATTCTTGTTAAAATAAGTATAGCAAGAATGATTATAATAATACAAGTTTAGTACTTTTTTATATCGTGCAAAATGACATCAAAATAGAAAAGCAACTAACTTCATAAATGCTAAAATTGAAATTTCAAGCTCAAATTTTAAAATATATTTTTCATCCCTCAGGTCAGTTGGAGAAGTTATCGACACGAAAAAGGTAAATATATTTTAAATAAATTCAAAATAATGTCATCGATTGTCTATAATTGTCTGTGAAAATTTGTAATTTGACATAAGACATCTTGATTGTTTTTGAAAATTTTAAAACCACGCCCCTTTCAAAATGGCGTACATACATTATATTTTTTTAATTAATCTTAACTACAATAAATTTCTAAACAACTCGTAATGCTATAAAGTCAAAATTAGAAAACACTAACAATTGTTCATTTAACAAATATTTTTTGAGTCGTTTATTTACATTATTTGCTTAGTCTTAACAAAATGGAATTTAATTATAAATATTTGGCTTAAAACTGATCACTAAACACTGTTAAATAATTCAATTAAAATATATATATATATATTATGTCAAGTTATCTGTAATTTATAACTGGGTAACATATTTAGAAAACTTTAATTAA
>JAQGCC010004434.1:0-13166 GCA_034698905.1 Xestoiulus laeticollis | reverse complement strand
ATTTTTGTATTATAACAAGTAGTTTTTTTAAAAGTATGTTTTAAAATTTCCCCATAGCAAAACATGCAGTTCAGTTCTCCCTTAAGATGGTTGCATACCAGAATAAGCATTTTTTTAATTAATTTTGGAAACTGATAGGAACTGATGTAGATTACATTTCATGGAAATAAGTCCGTAAAGTTTATAAATGTAGAGGGCCTGGTAAACTTTACGGACATATTTCCATGAAATGTAATCTACATATATTTAAGCAAAAAATTTAAACAAATAAAAATAATATTTATGCTAGGTCCTCGTATATTTCATTTGTTTCTATAAGTTTCCAAAATTAAATACAAAAATAATTTAGAAAAAAATGGCTTATTCTGGTATGCAACCCTCTTAAGTCCGTATTGCTTAAAGCGATTAGCGTGCAAATTTTGGGTTAAAGGTTTGAGTTTGGTTCACATTTTTATTCTAAGCCGCCAAATGGCCATGGAGTTAAGGAACGGGTAAGTACATTTTTTAGAAAGGCTCATATAATCTTTAGAAATTGACCCTCCTTCCATCTTAGCAATAGAATGATCTGCTTGTGCAAATAAGAATGTTTTGATATCTTTCAAAGTGAGCCTTCCTCTCGTACGTGTACAATTGCCATTATTTATAAAACCGTGTTTACTCATTTGCTTTTCAGAGTTGCTCAAGAAGAGTTAGCGGCCATTACCCTCATGGCGGAACTAAACGTAAAAAGAGCTCAAGAAACTTCCGAGTGCTTGGATCTGGACGAAATGTTTAGTTTCTTGTCAGAAATTCAGGATACCAAAAATCAAGTGCAAGATTATGTCAACGACATTGGCCACGAAATGGATGTTTTCATGCATGATATGGAGGTCTGCAATCTCGTTTTTTATTAAAAAAAAAAACAGAAATAATTGCTATTGCTGATACATTGTTCTTAAAATTTAGATGGATGTTGAAAATGAAGATGCGCTACCCGAAAATCATGATATTGCTGTTAACGGTCAAGACGATAATCAAACAAACGAAGTCAACTTGGAAAGAAACTTTAGCCCTTCGCCACTACCGGAGGTTCACTTAACAAAAAGTCCGATTCCAAGACGTATCAGAAAAGAAAGCTCTAACAAAGATTATTGCAGGTCTCCTTCTCCAGCCAGGCAAAACATGCCATTACGGTATGCATAGTTTTGTATTTTGTGACACGCTTTATTTGGCCCTTTATTCAATATTGGAATATATTAAAAACATGTCACTGTTATGTAATTATTTAGTTCCTCTGCAATGTCTCCTGTACCTCGTGCCGCTAGCAGGATGTCTAACGGAAGCGCGGAAGGTTCTAGTGCTAACGCTGGGGTATGTGCGGTAGAAATTACATTTACAGCTAATGTATTCTGGGAAGTTTGATCGCAAATCGTTGTTAAATTCTTTAAATTCATTTTCTCATGGTTTTAAATTAGGACATGTTGGATTTTTACAAGACAAAATCGCAAGCGGGAAGTTTAAAGCGGAGTTACGAGACTTCGGCCGAGGACAGCATGGAAAGAGATTTGAGGTAGAGACTTTGATTCAGTACAGAATATCGAGCTTATCGATATCTCGAATTTTGTTTTGTAATTTTAAATATGCCGATTGACTTTTTAAGGCGAAAACAACGGGTAGAAAAGAAACTTCACGAACTCGAGGTCGTCGATGAAAATAAAGAAAATGACGACGATTCGCGGCATTACGATATGATCGAATTTGCCGAGAAGTATTTCAACCAACATTTACGCGATTCCGGAGGAACAGTAATGAGGACTTTGACTAGAAACCGGAAGTCAACTGGGGTAAGGCGATTTCGGAAGCAGTTAATTTCCGGAAATGCAATTTTGTTAAACGGATATGTCAGATGTTAATTCACCATGCTTGCTTTATATTTAAGGATGTGCTGCCAAAATATGAAATGGTAACTTATACGAAAAGCACTGCCATACCTACATCTCACGTGCATTTGTACGATCCTGACAATATTTCTCTAGCGTGTAACATTTTCAAGGTACATACTTCCGGCTTTTTTTAAAAAAATGGATTTACTATTGTTGTTACATTTACCTGAACTTTTCGTGAATTTAGGACCTTGGAAAATACATGAAGGGCGACCTGAAAGCCGAGGGAGAAAATATTATTATGCAAACGATCATAACCTATGGCATCGAACGAGAGGAGCTGAGGGATGAAATTTTTTGTCAACTGATTCGCCAGTTAACAAATAATCCAGAAAGGGATGCCATTCTCAGGTTGTGGCTTCTAATGAGTTTATGTGCTATAGCATTCCATCCAAGCAAAGTGTTAAATAAGGTAATTTAGTTAATTTTTGTTATTGTGCCTGTCTGAAATGTATTCGAATTCTAATTTTGTTTTTGTTTTTTCATAGTATTTAATAAGCTTTTTGAAGAAAAGTTATATCGAGAACCGAATCATAGCTCCGTATTGTCAATGGTGTATTGAGAACTTAAGGAATACTAAAGTTACCGCACGCAGGATGCCTCCTTCGACGATGGAAATTAATGTATATTTTTCATCGTAAATTTTATCCGATGAACTGCGAATTGGAGAATGGATTAACAACAATTTTTTTTCTCAATTTAGGCTGTTCAGAATCTAAATCCGTTGGTGTGTCGATTCTTTTTTATGGACGGGCGAATTAAAGCCATCGATGTCCACCCGTCGGACACGGCCAGCGATGCCATGCAGAGATTGGCTGACAGAATTGGATTGAAGTCACTGGAAGGATGGGCTATTTATGAAGTTTGTTAATTTTTAAGACAGTATTAGTGTTGCTTCTTGCTTCATCCAATGTTTTAATTATTTTTGTTTACTTCAGAACACTCCTGAAGGCGAGAGATTCATCCGTGGACATGATTACATCGCTGATATTATATCACAGTGGGAAATGTAAAGCAGTTTATAAATCTTGTCGTTTTTTAAGAGGGTTGTATACCAGAATTAGCCTTTTTTTATAAATTATTTTTTAATTTAATTTTGAAAACTGATAGAAACAAATGAAATGTACGAGGACCTGTTATTTGATTAAATTTTCTGTTTATGTATATGTATATTACATTTCATGGAAATATGTCTGTAAAGTTTACCAGACTTAATTATAAACTTTATGGACATATTGCCATGAAATGTAATATACATATATTTAAACAAAAAATTTAAATAAATAATTGAATATTTATGCTAGGTCCTCGTACATTTCATTTGTTCATATCAGTTTACAAAATACAATACAAAAATAATTTAGAAAAAAAAAAAGACTTAATCTGGTATGCAACCTTCTTAACGGTGCAAAATCGTTACTTAATGTATTCTATTTCAAATTCAAGGAATTGTCGAAGTTCGGCTCATTTTACGAAATACTCCACGATTTCGAAGAGAGGGCCGGTGCAGGCTTTGGGAGGTGGAGAGTGTAGGTTTGTCTTTAGACGGCGAATCTTCCGCAATTCTAAAGAAATTCCCCAGGATCCAGTGGAAGTAAATTTGCTCTATGCTCAAGCAGTTTATAACGTTGTCAAGGTGAGCTGATATTTTAACCGTTCATGGAGATTGGATTTAATTTACATAGAATTTGCAATCTTCAATTCTACCATTTTAATAGGGGGACGAATTTCCTATCAATGAAAAGGTGGCACTTCAGTTAGCTGGCCTTCAAGCCCAGGTGTCTTTAGGAGAACCACAATTCGATAAACTAGACTGGTAGATTTTGCATCTTGCGTGATCTGAAATAATCTAAACTGTTTATATTTCGAATTGCTAAAAATCTTTGTTTATATGATTAAGGTATTCGGACGTTGAACACTACTTATGCGCTCGCATACAGCAATTGAGATCGACATCCGAGTGGATATCGGCCGTAGCCGAAGCTCATAGAGTAAGTGCTATATCCCTCGCTAACCCAATGCTCTTAAACAATTACTACAACGTGTAAATTTGCTCCGCTCGCTAGACATACGGGTGCGGGAAGAACGAACTTATCGCCAAGGTTTGGTACTTGACATGCGTAATGCAATATCCCCAATACGGCTCGGCATTTTTTCCTGTTACTTACAAAGGATACTTGTCGTATGGTAATGCTACGATTCATTTATTTGCTTTTTAAATGAAGTTTTTTTAAAAAAATAAATTAATTTGGAGCTTTTTTTTTCAAAAATAGGCAACAATCTTCTATTAGGCATAAATTCCGAAGGTGTTCTTATTATCAAGCCGGATGATAAGGCCATTCTTAGCGGGTATCGCTACTGCGATCTCGAATCCGTAATGGTGGATCCCAGTGATAATTTTATTACTTTTACGCTTCTTAAAACACTGCCAAATGTCCACAAGTGCTTTGTGTTTGAGACGAACCAAAAAGGCGAAATCGGGCAATTGATAGCTAGCTATTCCCCTCAACATTCCTCGTGGATGAAACAGGCCAACGAAGCCATTAAGGTAAAAATTGGAAGCTATATATCGAGACCTTGCAAAATTTTTGGTAACAAAAACCCTTTTTCTCTTGATTGTTTTCAGTTGAAAGTGTCCAATGATGACCGCCAACGACTACACTATGAAGTGCTCAGCCGTCGAAGAATACTCGTCGATAATAATATCTTACGGAAGCCTCAAGACGAAAACAGCAGTTTTCTCCGAACGACGTTAAGAAGGCAAGAACCTTTAAATTTTCATATAAAATATCAATTTATTTCAGTACCCTACATGCGGCAAACAAATGCCATTTGATAGAGGCATTTCTGTTACATTCGCGGAATGCTGGTAGCTGCCCTTAACAAATCTGGCTGCCCTCTGTTGGACCATATACTGAATCTTAGTTATGCGATGAGGATTCCAGACAGGAGCCCAATATTCCAACATGGGGAAAACCAGAATATCTAGCTGAAGTTTTATGCTAATTTTTTTTTAAACTTCAAATTTGTTAGGTTCAATAGGAACAAGCTGGAAAAACTTCGATCTGAATCACGTGACAGAGACGAAGGATACAAGTCGTTCGAACGCAGTTTTTGGGCTTTTTCGAAAGTACCCACGACCCAAAGCCTCACGATGGTAGCGGATCCTGATTTAGAAGAAGTTGCTTTGAACATGTTTTCATCCGCGCTTGTTTACTCGGGATTGTTAGCTACCAGTAAGTAGCTCAAACATAATTAAGAAATTACGTGCGCATATCTAAACGCAGTATATAAAATTCGTCAATTATCTAGATGACCCCGAGAGGTTAAGAGAAGAGGATCTCATTGGACTAGTCCAGAATGTCATAGAGCGGGCCATGAAAAGAGATGTTCTTTTAAATGAGCTCTATCTTCAGTTCATCAAGCAGACCACCGATCATCCAGGTAAACAAACATTTTGCTTGCGTACAAATTGTTGTCGGGCTATTTAATTCGATGCGCTAAGAATTCGTGTCTTGTTTAACAGATCCCAATAGCCGTGTAAATATGAGGAACTGGCAATTGCTCAGCGTTCTGTGTAGTGTGGTTCTTCCGCCCAATCGGCTCATTGCCAACTATCTTCAAGCTCACTTGCGTAAATGTGCCTCTGACGATGTGACCGAGGAAGGACAGTATGCTCAATTTGCGTTGAAGGTTACAAAAAATTCCCAGATTCATAATTTCAGAATTTTTAAAAATGAATTTTAGAAAGAAGATCTTACTAAGACTTTTTTTTTTCAGAGCCTTTTAAGAACTATCGAAACTAAATCAAGGCAGTGGCCACCATCTAAGCAAGAAATCATGTGTACCATCAACAGGTAAAAACATTCCAGACAAATGCTCGCATCTTATCATTTTGTTTTTAAAATTGACATTGTTTTGGTGATTCCAACATTAGGAGACCAATTTACACTCGATTGCACTTCATGGACCAGCAATATCATTCTATAGAATTTGATCCTGCTGCCACGACTCGAGAGGTGAATAAACTTGATTCTCATAAACTATAATTGCAGTACTTGAAATTATATTGCAATAAACTCGAGTTTCGACTATGTGATATTTCGCCTCCACACCTAAATTGGGGCGAAATAGAGAACACCAACACCAGGGAAAGTGCATCCGTCACTTGGAAACTTTGCCTACGAAGGGGGACTTCCACCTCCTCTTGAGGGTCTTTAACATGCAGAGAACAAGGGGCATATACACGGAACCTTGGTTTAAACACTCATTTGAAGGAGCAGCCACATTGGAAATTTTGCTCTTTCGAAAAAATTCCCACCAACCTAACCGGGGATCAAACCCCGCACTTAAGGATCGAGAGGCATATGCGTAAAACCCACTCGACCATCAGTGCCTGTGAAACTGCACTTATAAGCTTGGTAAGGGCCAAAATGGATGAAATGGCGTTTTATAGGTAGCAAGATTCAAAATGGATCAAAGGCCACTTAGGTCCTTGGCAAGGGTCATAACGGTTGAAACGGGCCCTGAGAGAGGGAAAGATAAGGCAATACAATGTAATAGGTTGCACATGAAGTGAAGCCAGTTAGTCTCCTTTAACTATGGAGCTGAAAGTTTCTCAACACTTTGAACTTTGAACTTTAAATTTGCTACATTTACTTTGTATTTTCACCTAAATTAAGTTTTAACTCCCATAGGCCCTAAGCAAAAGTCAAAATGGGCCAAATGGCTCTTAGGTCTTTGACCAGAGTCAAAATCGGCCAACTGAATGGCCTTGCACCCATATACCCAATAATATGCGCAAATAATCGAACAAACGAACTGCACGGGGTAGTCCTACGTTACAATACTTGTATCCGTTTCTCTGGCGCTGCCCCAGCCTTGTTTTTTATCCGTTGAATTGAAAACTTAACCTTTGTTTGCTCTTAGGTAATTGAATCTGTTAAATTAACTATTGGCTTACGTCCTGACGCCAAGGGTTATTCCATTTATGAAGTTTTTGGAAATTCGGGTATGTATGCAAACCATCGATAAATGGCTGGCGTGCAATTTCAACTTTTCTACTCGCCTTCATTTCAACATAATTTCGGTTTGCAGAACGTAGTATGATGATGGAAGAAAAGATTACCGAAGCAATGTATAAATGGGAGAGATATAACCAAAATACGTGGAAGTCTGCCAAGAGGCAACATATCTTTCTATTCAAGGTAACGTGTATTAAGGATGCATTTCTTCGTTCATCATTTATGACTACCGAAATAATTTTCTTACACGCGCATGCATTCTATAGAAACATTTGTTTTTGGACTCGTATATTGATCTGTACGATCATGTCGAGAAAGAGTTGCTTTTTCACCAGATCGTATACAACATGCGCAACGATAGATTTCCTATTACCGATCAAGAAGCTGTAAGTGTCTTGATATAAATAATCCCCTATTAATAACATATTTTTTATACAATCACATATCCTATTTTTTATTTAGATAATGCTTTGTGCATTGAAGGCTCAGTTGGAAATGGGAGATTGCGACGACGAACATGAAGATTACAGGTTTGCATCCAAATCTGATAAAAACTAGCCATAGATTATGGGCATTTTTAACTTGTTTACCGATAATGTGATGCTCAATTTGTTTAATAGAACCGTAATGGCTCGGTGTTTACCTCCACGCATATTGATAAACATAACGAGAGAAGCTGTTGCCATTCAGCATCAAAGTTTAGTTGGATTAGACAAAGAACAAAGCAAGCAAGCATTTTTAAGTCTTGCTCAAAGTTGGCCACTGTACCGAGCCACCATCTTCGAAGTTATGGTAATTAATGCTGGCATTTCCTGAGATTTCGATAAAAATTGTGGTGAATTTTGTTTAATTTCTTCGTTGTTTTAGCAAACTTATACATCCGTTTGGCCGAAGGTCCTCTGGCTAGCCGTTAGTCAAACGGGAGTGCATCTGATGGAGCAGCGTACAAGGGTTAATATTTACCATCGGCTTCTTAAAAGGGTTGCATATGCCAGAATAAGCCTTTTTTTCTAAATTATTTTTTAATTTAATTTTGGAAACTGTTAGGAACAAATGGAATGTACGATGACCTACAATATTCTATTATTTGTTTACTTATTTTTTTATATATATATATATATATATATATATATTCCATTTCATGGAAATATGTCTGTGAAGTTTTTAATTGTAGAGGGTCTGGTAAACTTTACAGACATACATTCCCTTTGTTCCTATCAGTTTCCAAAATTAAAAAAAATATATAATTTAGAAAAAAAAGGCTTATTCTGGCATGCAACCCTCTTAAAATTAAACGGAGATTACACTTTTTTGAAAGTCTGTTAATAACGAATTTTTCCTTTTCAAGAACGTATTTTGCACCTGCGAGTATGACGATATCGTAAGTTATAGTCCATCGTTGAATAGTTTGATGATTGTTACCGGAAGCGTTGGAAAAGGGAACAAATACATTTTCAATACAACTCAGGTTCGCATTTGTTTAGAGCTTATTTTGATATTAATTTAAATGTAATTTTTCTAACCAAAACTAAACGAAAATTTCAAATAATTTTTAGGCAACTCAAATCGCCCATCTGATCAAAGATTACACAAAAATTCTCTGTCAAAGGATCGCCGAACCCCGCTGGGTCCACGAACACGAACTACACCATTCTTTAGAAATTCAACAAATGGAGCGACCGAAAACTCAACCAAAGAAACGTCCAATAAGTATTCTACATAAACCTCTGCCGCAGTTTGTTAGCGACGAAATTTGTGTATAATATCGAAAAGCTTTTTATTGAATTTTTTTTTTGGGAAAAAAAAAAAGAAAATATATATGCGAAGAATACCTGTAATTAACCGAATGGAACACTCTCCTTAAGTGCCCTGGGCTGGAACTGGGGCAGTGCTTTTGCTGATGCATCTTCCATATGATGGACAATTGAGTGGCTTCCTGTTAACTTTGCACTCGAGGCTCACGTTTGCTTCCAGATTCTTTCTAGTCAGTCAAAGTACCACTTTTTTTTATTTGCAGTTTACTTAGCGTGAAACCAGAAGATGCTGCAGAGACCATTATTAAACGGCGACTGCGGCAGTCTGTTGTATTTGTTTGTTCATACATGCATTATTTTTAATAGTTAACACATTTTTAAAATGATTCGGTTAAACCAGTCTATCCAATCTGGCTGATAATTCAGTTGAGAAAACCGATTGACCTCTATTCATCGGAAAATAATTTAGACATGTTTTAAAACAGCAGTAGAAGTTAAAACGCTTCTGCTGGTTTTATTAGAATTTTGGATGAATTAGGACAAAAGTTTATTACAATAAATACATGGATGTAAACCATTACTTTTTAATCCTACTCTAGGCTTATTCAAAATAGCTTGCTTATAACAGTTTTTTTTTTTCATGAATGTATGGGCATTTTTTTAAGAAACGGATTCCCAAACGAAACAAGAGAGGGATCTTGAGCAGAGTACAAGCTACGTCAATCAAGTTAGAAATTTGAAGGTTGTATTTTTGTCAATTTTTTGTTTTTCTTGTTTATTTTTAATTAATAAGGTTTGTTTTATAATTGACTGCCCTCAATCCAATTTAAACCCGAAGCACTGGATTGTATGTTATCGCTCAAGTTTCGTAGCACAATCTTGGTTCAACCCTAGGTCTATTAAGAGGGTTGCATACCAGAATAAGCCTTTTTTTCTAAATTATTTTTAATTTAATTTTGGAAAGTGATAGGAACAAATGAAATGTAGTAGGACCTAGCATAAATATTCTATTATTTGTTTAATTTTTTTGTTTATAATTTTTTAAAGTTTATAATTGTAGAAAGTCTGGTAAATTTTACAGACATATTTCCATGAAAAATAATATACATATATTTAAACAAATAATAGAATATTTATGCTAGGTCCTCTTTTATTTCATTTGCAGTTTCCAAAATTAAATAAAAAAATATTTTCGAAAAAAAGGCTAATTCTGGTATGCTGTCCTCTTAAGCTCGTAAAGTTGTGCCCTACATTCATTTTCATTTTTTTGTGATCGTTTTTACAATACGAAATCTTCTTCCACCAAAATTGCCAAAATTAATTCCTTTTGTGGTTTTTTATCCCTACCTGCTATTTAGTTTTATTACAGTGTGTGACGATATATATCCATAATGTTAAATTATTACAATAACTGTTTGGCGATGAATATGTACAAAGCTTTAAAGGAAATAGATTAATCGAAATGACGTAATTGAATTATTACTGCACGGTCTCAACGCTGGTTTCATATGGTGCTATCTCATTTATCCATTATTAGGTTATCGAAAATAAGTTGTATTTGCTCGAGATGTGTAATTACAACAATCCTCAGTTAAGCGAGCCATTTTATAATAAAAACGATTTATAATCCCATTCTCCGATATATTTAAATTGTATTAAGGGTGAGATTTGTATACTGTGACTTGGTCATCAAAAAGGCTTTTTATTTATTTTATCCACTCATTTTAGTTATAAGATGTAATATATTATTTCTGTGGTATTTTTTACATTCTTTGTTTCATAAGATGGCATTTTAATTAATATCCAATTTGTTATTATTTTAGCAAATTGAAACTTAGTTTATTTCTTAACATCATAAACTTGTTTTTAGTAATTCAAATGTTGCCAAAATAATTTTAACTTACTAAATGCAGTGAATGCACATTGGTTTAGGCATTAATTTGTCAAATCGTAAGATTGAACAATTGCTTCGGTGAAATACTGGGATAATATAATGTTCTTAGGTTATCTTGGAATTTCACGTGAAATAATGCGTACACTTATTTCAATATCTCCTAAATTTTTCATCAATCAAGTGTACAGTGTATCATAAACATTTTATTGACTTCTTTTTTATACTTTTCTTAATTTGTATACTTATTTTTTTCATGTTTTTTGTGTTTTTTAATTTTGTTGAAACATGTTTGGGCTTCCCAACATTTTAAGTAATTTTTTTGTATGTTTTATAATATTTTATAATGTAAGTATGGCCAGTAAAACTTAAAAGATGATAATGTATTTTTCATATTGCAAGATTTGGGTTTTGTTCAACAGACAGGTTTTCTATTAACACATTCTAAAAATAAAAAAAGAACTGTTCGCGATCGGAATTATATATAAATAATAAATACATTCAAATTATAAATAAGATTAATGATCATTAAGCTGCGTTCACACTGCGCGAAAATGGGAAACAAGTTGTACGAAAACCAGACGACTGTGGCAAACGAGAAAAACGATGCTAAAAAACGATGCTAGAAAACGAACTTTGGACGCTCGTCCAAGGTCAGTTTTCTAGCATCGTTTTTCTCCTTTCAGGAGTCCTTTGCCACAGTCGTCTGGTTTTCGTTCAACATGTTTTCCATTTTCGCGCAGTGTGAACGCAGCTTTAGACAAAATGTGGGGAATGTAATAGTTTGCACATACATGCAGTTGTTTTTCTGGACTTAAACACTGTGAAAATGCAGCGATTGTTTTAAAATCACCTTTTTCAAGCAAGTATTTGTAAGTTTCCTTAACATTTTCGTTTTCTACAGGTATATTTCATCCTGCATCGACCGTAGTTCGAGTACAAGCCGAATCTTTCAAGCTTTTCGATTGCAATGACATAATTTGTAAGGATTAGTGATTTAAATGTATGAAAATCAACGAAATATATTCAAATTTTATAAATTAAAAGTTAAAAAGCGTTTAAATAGCATTTCACAGACGAACAATATCAAGCTCGATATGCTACGACTCGAATTCGATCATGCTGTGGCTCGATCTTAATCGAAATCACGTGAAGGCTCGAGATAGTATTTGCGAGTATCGAGCTTGTGGTTGTCAACGGGTTTTTAACCGCTATCACGAATTTGATAAACTTTTCTCATTGCGAATCGAGTAAATTTTTAATGTTTCATGAAATAAATAGCATTTAATATTTATAAAGCTTTTACAAATCATAATTCGGTAATAAAATCATTAAGCTCGAAATGCTCGATTTCGAGGCTGGGAATTCGAAAAACTCGATGTTTTTCGAATGCACGAGCAGCCTATTAGCCAATCAGAGACCGAGATTTCGATGTCCAAATCGGACGAATGAGAATAAGGGTGCCATCCTGCGTCTATCAATTTTAAAGTTTAAAACACGCGTTGTCGTAAAATGACCGAAATCGGGTTAAATTTCGCAGATTCCGTGGCAAAATTGTGCTACGAATGTTACGAAAAGCTTCCTAAAACTGGAAAACCACAAACAGGAAAGGAATGGACGCTGTTGGGAGCAGTTTTGATGTCAAAATCACAAGATGCAGGTAAGACTAGGCCTAGAGTGTCACATTTACGGAGCCTGGTTTAGGCCTAAATAACTAAAATGTACTAATTAAACCTTTTAATCAACTCCAGTGTACATTAAACTGATTAAACTTTATAGAAATATTAATTTTAAACCTGATTTCAACAATATTCATACAGATATTTATAAATAATAAACAATTTTCAATCATAACATGAGAGCGCAACTTTTGCAATGAGATCGGGCGCAGTGTATCAAAATGATCATTCAATTTTTCATTGCCATTTCATTTAATTACAAAATAATAATGTTATATTGATATTTTAATGCTATTTTATTACCAGATAAATGTAGGCTGCATTTATTGTTTTGCTCAATCGTCCAATATATTCTTAATTTTTTGCAAAATTTGTTCAAAAAAACTGAAATACTCAAATCTGTTCAAAACAAATTCTTAATTTAATTGAAATAATAAAATGACTTATTAATGACAAAAGCTGTTTTATAAAAGGCAGTTATTGCATCATAGCTTAATTGTTGCGAAAACATATTTACTATATGTTTCAAGTACAAATGTAAACATACAGTACATAATTAATCACCAGAAACCGATAATTCAAAATTCAAAATTGCAACAAAATAATAAATACTACTCAAATTTATAATTAACGAATCAATAATTATATTGGCAGGTTCTGCTTGTTTAATACACGTTAATCACAAAATTATTGGGATACCATAATATGGATAATTAAAATACAATTCCCAAAATGGATATATCGAGTAAGAATAGTCAATTATGGCTCGAAGATACGAAATTCAAAACTTAATTAAACATATATTAGGATGTAGTTTGAAATGGAGGAGTTTTCCATTAGAAACTGCGCATGCTCAGATGCATTTGCGATCCTGGTGGCCGAAGCTCGAAACGCAT
>JAQGCC010004433.1:0-13167 GCA_034698905.1 Xestoiulus laeticollis | reverse complement strand
ACAGGTGCAGTTTTGTTTTTTACTGGAACTGCCCAAGCATATTTAGAGAATACATCGATGCATGTTAACAAAAATTTTATCTTATCATTATTGTTTTGGTATATTTTCATGTCCACCAAATCCATTTGCCACACATCGTCGTTATGACTGACCAGCATTCGGTTTCTCGTGAAGCGGTGACATACAGGCTTGTGAAGCGTATATACATCTTGTGATCTGAGCCATTCACGAATCTGATTACGAGAAAAATTAGTGTCCGTCGCACGATAAAGTCTATCAACACCACCTAACGCACCTTTGGGTTTTGGTGAATAGTAGATATTTTGAAACACATTGTTTATTTAATTTCCTCCCATATTATGGATGAACAACTTTCTGGTGAACTGTGTTGGATTGGCTGCATATATTTTATCGAAGGAGTTGATTCTCTTGCTAATGGATTACAGAGTTTTTTTAATTGTCTTCGCTTTCTTGATGAGGGTCGAGCTGATAATGCTAAATTAATGTATCCCTTGCCCTTTATATATTGATTTTGGTAAGGATTCAAAATCAAATTTTTTGGTGTTCCTGATTTTATTATGGCATCAGTATTTCCCTGCACCATTGGGTCCAGCCACTATAAGTCTAAATGGAATTTGAAATGAAAATAATGGTGAAGATCGATGATTATTTTCACTTATTCTTCGAATGAAAGGCAAAGCTAGGGTTTGCCAAAGTTTCTTCGTATGTCACATTTCTGGTTTAGGCATACTTTCTCTGGGGGGCCTGGTTCACCAATTAGATGTACGGTGTTCGTATCTGTCACATTGGCATCTGTAGATTCTTGGGATTCCTCCCCCTCCCCTTCGTAGATAGGGGTAAATTAGCATCAGCCATAGTGACAATACAAAGATACAGCAATTGAAAGGTTAGACTCAGGTCCCAAGTAGAAGTAAGTCACCTTACCTGATATTACAGTGATTTAAGGTTTACTTCTCCAGTTTAGAATAAATATCGTAGTAAAGCTAAATCTAGTTAGGATCCCTTGTAGAGGTTAGAATTTGCAGCTATAATAAAGTTGTAATGCAAATTCACAGAAACGAAGATACAGAAACGAAGTATTAATAGCAAATAATGTTTTTATTTTACAGGTTTAACGAAGATTCTGTCAACATACAAGGATCTAGCAGCAAAAGTGAAAAAGCTCACGTTGGAAAAGATCTCTTTTTTTATACACTTGAGGTGCCTCCTCCATCATCTAGGCACAGAGAGGAGGATGGCACCTTAAGCAACGCACCAATCAGATACGCATATGTAAGTCTTCATCCTGTTGGCTCCGTTGCTTAGCAACAGTAAGAACTGTTGCTTTGATGTTTTGTTTGCTTTGATTTTTACAGGGTGCTGCAGAATTTGGACAGCCTGCCGGATCAAGTCGCCACACACCGCCACACACCCCCCCCCCCCATTTAACCCAGAAATATCAATGATGCAGATAATTCAAGGTAAAACAAGGTGAAAAAACAAAACAAACAAAAGTAAGAAGAATAATCATCCCCAAAAAATTTTTTGTATCATTAAACTGCGTAAAACAATGTAGGGTATAATAAGCAAGGTATAATAGTGAAAATTACAAAAACTGATGAAAAGCTTGTAGCAAAACTTCAAACAACAATTGCACGCATTAATTAGAGCATCTTGTTCTTTGGCAAAGGCAAAAGGTACACCTGCTCGTGAATACGCCTGTATTCTAAAATCATCAATACCTTGACGTCCTCCGCTTTAATGTTGCCCGTTGGATGATGATAGCCCTAAAATCTTCTTCTTTCTTCCGGTATAGAGTAGCCGCCGTACCAGTGGTTGAAACAATAACTTGTTGTATTGCTTTTGTGCACGCACCACCAGCATGCTTCCTGACCATTTCCAGGACGATCTAAAACAGAAAGATTAATAAACCACTGATAATCGACGTTTCCTCTCACCGGTATCCGGAATGAAGACATCAGGTCCTTGGCCTGCTACCCTGCAATTTTAGTTTGATAAAATTGCATGGCTGCTTCGCTGTTTTTTGTGTAGAGCGGAGGTTCTACCAAAAATTGCCTGTACACTAACGCAGGCTGCTGTGGGTCCGCCAGGAATCTCCATGAATGCCCAGTCGCTCCAGCTAAAAAAGTATCCATTACTTTATACATGATTAGAGGTTTCAGATGCACAGGCTTGCACGGCACAAGTGACGCGTGGGCAGTAAGCGATGATCCAGCTGCTGGTTCCACTCTTCTGGCGTTTCTGTCATGTCGAATTGGACTTCTTTTCCTACTTCTTTTGGACTTGTCCTCATCTGCACCATCTCTGCTGCTGGAACGAGGCTGTCTAGGACGCTGGGATGGACTAGGGCTTCTGGCGATGCTAGCTTCCTCGGTGGCTTCCCTGGGGCGCTTGTTGGTGGATGTTGAAGGACCTGGAAAACGTGCTTTTACCATAAAGTCCTGCTGGGTTTCTTGCTCTGGGATGATGTAGATATCTGAAGCCTTCAGCAGTTCATCTGGTAGTTTATCCAGGAGTACTTCGGTAGCACTCTCAAGTCTTTTATCGTTGTTAGAGGTTGGCTGCGAAGATGGCTTCCAACTTCTAGGAGGGGTGTGATCCCCCTCTGATGATGCATGGGTGCTTCCAGGTCTTGGTTCAATTACTGGATCTGGAATCTCCTGTAAATTTAACAACATGTCATCAAAATCGCCAGCGAATGTTGGGTTAGGTAAAGCCCTTTGGATTAACGGGTTAAATTCTTCAAAATCTACAATATTCAAAGGTTGTTCCGGCGATCTGGTTCTTTCTTTTTCCAAATTGCGGAAGCGTTCCAACAATTTGGTGTAACGGAGCTCATTCTTTACCGCCTTTCGTTTCAGCCCAAAATCTCTGATGCTTGATTGTAAGCACATAGATTGGCTTCACGTAGACGCTGTATTAAAGAATAGTTCTGCTTCGTTACAGTCTGAAGCATTTGTAATGTCTCAACATCACCTGTGGCAGGTCCTTTTTCTTGCAAATTCTTAGATTGTAAGTGCAGCTGTTCTCTTCCCCATTGAAGCCATATAATCCCCCACTTGCACAACACTGTCCCAGGGAAGCGTGGATGAGGGCATAACACCCCGTAACAGATCATCTGGTACAATCGGTGATTTGGGCAAAAATGGTAAAGGGTTTACAGGGGTCAATAACGGTGGTGAAGCCGTGGATGTTGAAGGCTGAGGCTCAAGCTGTTCATAGCCAGTGCCCAAAGCCTTGACAGTCTCTTGGTGCTACTCCATTAATTTAGTAAAGTCATCGACTGTGTGGGATCTTGGTTCGTTTAAGATCACCGTTTCACCATCGGAATCCTTGTAAGGCGAATGCATGACTTCTGCAAGAGGGAGTCTGTCATTTAAATATTCAACTATACGCTTATACATGCCAGAATTACTTAAATGAGACAAAATTGCAAATAATAAGTTGACACTTACGAGTAGCGAAATTGAATTCAAAGAATAACGAAGTAAGATTGTCAATACGTAAGCCACAGGATACCAGCAACAGGTTCGAAGACAGCAAGAAATCATAAGACAATGATCTCGTTGCAAGAAAACTTGGGCTTTTATAAGTTTTGACTATCATTAACCAATCACAGTTAAGTTCGTTACAGGGTGCCCTTTCAAATTTACAAATGGCCCTATCAAAAGCAGGGGGCGTGTCTTGGAACGGGTTGACTCCGCATGGGAAGAGGTCACTCGGGCCATCTTTACTGACCTGTTCATGGGAAGACACGTTGCACCGGAAATTGATTTGGGAAATTGGACACATATTGTAAATTTCTATTGCTTTAATGTTAATGGAACTTGCGGCGACGGCGGGTCTTCGTTTGAAACCTACGTATTCTGATATCAACTGGTGATCAGAATATACATCGCCGCTATTATAAAGTTGGGGGTTTAAAACATCTGGGAATTTTTTTACTATGTCAATATTCCAATTTCGTAGTGAAACTATGTTTGCCGCCTTTTCCACCTGATAAAAAGTTGTTTTTTGAAAGTTTTTAGAGTTATCAGGGTCCATTTTCATGAAATCTGAGACATCTTGGAAGTGCTTTATTACTGCGGATTGGCAACAGTTAAAAAGTTCTAGTGCGTCACAGATGCCTTGCTGTACAAAATAATTAGCAATAAAATCCATGAAATTTTGTACATTTTCTTCGCCTTCAATTTCGACGAGTGACGTCATTTCATTGGTCAAGTCCATGACATTAATGCCTTGAAAACGAAGGGGAAGTTTAGTCTGTCTACCAACTCTTGTAACGCGCTGTTGCAAAGCAGTTTGTGAGGGGCCCTCATCACTTTTTGATATGGAATCCTCTAAATCTAATTCTTGTGACGCTGTGTTACGAGGTGTAACGGGTGTGTCAAAAGTGACTTTTTTAGGTTTTCTACCCCTTTTGGTAGTGCGTACTATGGGTACTGCAGACATGTCCTTCTTTTCAGCAGTAATGTCCTTTGCATTGTAAATCCCCATAGACACATTTCAAGAAGAGTCCCAGAGCTCAAAGCTAGTGGGTCCAATAACTTTACGTATAACGTAGCTTCCATCACGTTTAGGAAATAACTTTTTCGTTTTTCCAGCTGATGCAGAGCTTAACGTCTTGGTAGTTACGAACACTCTGTCTCCCTCATGAAAATCAGCAATTTCAGGCTTTTCATTTTCTGAGTGTCGACGTGCATCTTGGGTTAACTCTTTTCTGTCTTGAGCCTGCCTCAGCTTGGTGGACAACTCGAAGGAAAAATCAGAAATAGAGGACTTTATGTATGAAGCATCTGAGCAATGCTAATTGAAAGACAATAAATTGTCATGAGGGGACCTGGGATATCTTCCATAGGTTAAGAAGAAACTGGAATGTCCATTGATAGTTGTATTGAGAGCCCATCTAACAGCAGAGATGTGCTCATCCCATTTGTTATCATGGTTCTCCACAGCGATTGCCAGTTTAGTTTTCAATTCTCTGTGATGCCGTTTCACAGGGTTGACTTGTGGGTGGTATTGAGCCACCTTGTGGAGCTCAAAACCCATGGATTTAGACGCTTCTTCAAACGAAAAGGAGATGAATTGAGGGCCATTGTCAGATGTAATGACCCTTGGTGTCCCATAGCGTAGACAAACCTCATTGACCAGGACATGAATCAGAGTATCAGCCTTAGCATCTGGGATGGAAAACATCTCAATCAACCCTGTTGCAACGTCACAACAGGTGAAGATGTATGTATTACCATTCGCTGTAGGAGGAAATGGTCCCACCAGATGCCACCTTGTGGAGCTCAAAACCCATGGATTTAGACGCTTCTTCAAACGAAGAGGAGATGAATTCAGGGCCATTGTCACATGTAACGACCCTTGGTGTCCCATAGCGTAGACAAACCTCATTGACCAGGACATGAATCAGAGTATCAGCCTTAGCATCTGGGATGGAAAACATCTCAATCAACCCTGTTGCAACGTCACAACAGGTGAAGATGTATGTATTACCATTCGCTGTAGGAGGAAATGGTCCCACCAGATCTATACTGATGTTGTCAATGCGTTGGGGTATTTATGGGGAAAGCAAAGGTGTCTTATCAGCTGTGTTGGTAGGCTTGTATTTGATACAATTTTCACACCTTTTAACGTAGGCTTGCACTTGCTTTCTCATCCCATTCCAATAGTACCTAGAGGTGATTATTTTAAGGTAGCATTCACCCCAGGATGTCCTGCTTCAGGATCATCGTGATTCCAAGAAATCACTCTCTCCTGCAGAGACTGAGGAACTACTAACAAGGGTTCCTATGAGTCTAAATCAGATAAATATCGATACAGAACTCCAGCAGAGCAAACATAGCCTTTTTTATGTAGGCTTGTTGCTCTATTTCATCCTCTTCCAAGGTAGAGGACAAGATAGTTAAAATTTCGACGCAGTCTTGGTCATCCATTTAAAGTTCTTTAAACTGTGGTGCTGTGAGGGGTTGTTCATCCAACAAGAATTGGTGAATGAGCATTACTGGTTCTGCCTTGCCATCACCTCTGGAGAGCATGTCAGCAATGACAATTTGCTTCCCAGGTACATAGTTGACATCAAAGATGTAGGATTGCAATTCCATTACCCATCTAGCGATGTGTCCACGAGGTTCTTTAGTGGCCAGTATAGCCCTCAATGGGGAATGATCAGTGTGGACTACAAAAGTGAGTATATCAATGTGTCCCCTGAAGCGTTGAACAGCCCACAGGACTGCCAAGGATTCTCGGTCGGTGGGTAAGTAATTTTGCTGGGTTTTAGTCAAAGACTTACTTACATACTCGATGACATTAAAGTTGCCTTCATCATCATTTTGTCCCAGCACAGCACCCAAAGCTTCTTGTGATGTATCTGTGTTGTTGTAAAATACTTCTGGCTCTTTTCGTTGATGGGAATTTGCCAATAACAATTGGTTAGATTTAACGAAGTCATGTATATTTTTCCAGCAACTGATGCAAGCAAATCATCAATTTTAGGTAATGGGTAACGATCTGGGACTGTTACCTTGTTTAAAGCTCTAAAGTCTGTTACTAGACGGAATTCATGAGGTTTCCCAGGCTTAGCAACTAGAATAGACGGAGCAGCCCATTCAGACTTACTGGTTTCAAGTAACCCTTGTCCAGTAGAGCATGTATTTTCTCTTCCATGATGGATCTTTTCTTGGGAGAGCAAGAATACACTTTGGAAACGACTGGTTTGGTTCCCTCAACAATGGTAATTGTCTGGTGTTCTACCGCCGCAGGAAGCACAGGTTCCTCAAAAACCTTGCTAGATGTTGGAGGAATTTGTTTACATTAGACTTTTGCTCCGCAGTTAGAGTATTACCTTTATCTTTTCTCAGAGAAACATCTTGCACCACTATGCGGTACAATTCTGGAAAAGATGGTAATGGAGTGAAGCGACAATCAAACTCATCCTCTGGTCTGAAGCCAGATTCTAGTAAGAATTCCTGGTCTTGAAAATGCCATTTCTTTGTAGCATAGTTCATGACTGTGCAAATGGCTGAGAGGAAGTCAGAACCTAGTATGATGGTAGACCCCTCGTAAGAAGGTGCCATCAGCAGTTCCATCCTCTTTTGAACACCTTTTAACGAGATGTCTACGTTGGCAATCAATACCAGACTGGTGTGCAATTTGCCATCAGCTAGTTTGATGACTTTAGTCATTTCACGAACTGGAATGTGTATACGTAGAATACGTTGCAGGAGTGATCTACTACCTACAGTGGAACTTGCTCCTGAGTCAAAAAACCCTTTGAAGCTGTGATCACAGATCTGCACTTTGTCATTAAAGAAAAATACTTCTTTCTTTATTTTCTCTTCAATCACTTCTTCATAGTTGATTTCATCAGGAGGATCCCCCTCAGGTGGATCCACATCTAAGATGCGGATCATCTGGGCTTCCTCCTTCTTGGAGGGACAATTGTCTCTAGAGTGCCCAGGTTTAAGGCAAATAACACAGCAAGGGGAGCGTTTTTTCCTGCTGTACTGGATTTTTCAATAAGGTTTTAGCAGGAGTCTTTCCATTGCCATCTTCTTTGGCCTTTTCAGTATCATTTGTGGGGGGCTTGTCTTTCTTCTTAAAGTTTTTTCCTCCTTTGAATGACTTTTTGTTCAACGTTTTTGCCGAATCATCAGCAGCAGACATTGTTTTCACAGCATCTTTTGCAGGTGCAGGTTTCTTGTCACTCGAGGGCTTAGGTGCAGGTTTGTTGTCCTACAGACCACTTTCAACCAAGATCTTCTCATGATCTATGGCTAATTGCCAAAATTGGTTGTACGTGGTAAACGCAGTAGAGGAAAATCTGCTAAAGATATCCGGATGCAAACCACGATACATGATGTACAAACGACTCTTCTATAAAAGTTCTTCTTGCATTTCCCTAAATTTATTCACCAACATAGTGATGAACCTCGAAGTGCTCTGCCCTTTAGTTTGTTTGAGCTTTTTTATTCGCTCTTTAATGCTGGCATCTGTCTCGTTGCTGCCAAAATTGACTTTGATCTTATGAAGAGCATCTTCGAAGGTGGGACATTCCCTCTCTTCAGCATTCCACCATGCCATGGCTGAATCGAAAGGAATATGTTGGAAACTCCCTAGTTTCTCAGAGTCTGTAAGATGATATTTATCGCATATGTATAAAAATGCGTTGAGCCATATTGTAAACGATTTCAATTCACCCCCAAAGGTAGGCATCATTTCGTAGATACTCTCAAGATCCGTTACAGCCCTAGTGCGAGACCTTGGCAAAAAGGGTTTGGTGGCACTTATGGTACGTTGTGCTGGATCTTTAGGTCGAGGAGGCCCAATGGGGATTTGCTTCTGTAGCGAGGCAATCTGTGCTAACAGTCATTGCTCCTCTGCCAGCTGAGCCCCATAGCTATGTACGTTTGTCTGGGTTTGACTCGTAACATTCGTAGAAGGAAAACTCCAGCTCCAAAAGTACTCGTCGTTGGAGCAAAAATAATCCTTGGACCAGAATATTCGGTGCTCCTAGGAAGGAAAGGTTGCCAAGCAGGAGAAACAAAGGTGTCTGCCTGTGGCGGTCTCGCCCCCCTTGTCCGGTCTACAAAGGTAGAGACGGGATCTCTTGCGGTACGTTGTATCGTATCAGAAGATCTAGTTGGATCTTGACTATTGATCCTGGACTGTATGTCTGTTAGTTCAGTATGAGGTCCTGTCAAAGCTGTTACTGACGACGGAATGTGAAACTGTACCGAAGTAGCGGAGCTGTGGGGTAGTTGGCCTAACTGAACTGAATGACCAGTCGTTATAGGTATCGTAGTCAAAGGTTCCGTAGTACTGGCCAGAAAAGATACTTTCTTTGCCACGGTTGTCCACTGTAGTATGTCACTGAACCGCTAGGTATAGTGAACACACTGGTTGATGAGGGAATTCGATCGCACCCACTGTTGGGCGCCAGTATCAGGCATACTTTTTCTGGGGGGCCTGGTTCACCAACCAGATATACGGTGTTCGTATCTGTCACATTGGCATCCGTAGATTCTTGGGATTCCTTCCCCTCCCCTTCGTAGATGGGGGTAAATTAGCATCAGCCATAGTGACAATACAAAGATACAGTAATTGAAAGGTTAGACCCAGGTCCCAAGTAGAAGTAAGTCACTTTACCTGACATTACGGTGATTTAAGGTTTACTTCTCCAGTTTAGAATAAACATCGTAGTAAAGCTAAATCTAGTTAGGATCCCTTGTAGAGGTTAGAATTTGCAGCTATAACGAAGTTGTAATGCAAATTCACAGAAACGAAGTATTAATAGCAAATAATGTTTTTAATTTTACAGGTTTAACGAAGATTCTGTCAACATACAAGGATCTAGCAGCAAAAGTGAAAAAGCTCACATTGGAGAAGATCTCTCCTTTTTATACACATGAGGTGCTTCCTCCATCCTCTAGGCACAGAGAGGAGGATGGCACCCTAAGCAACACACCAATCAGATACGTATATGTAACGTCTTGATCCTGTTGGCTCCATTGCTTAGCAACAGTAAGAACTGTTGCTTTGTGTGATGTTTTGTTTGCTTTGATGTTTACAGAGTGCTGCAGAATTTGGACTGCACAATCACACACCGTCACTCACTGCCACATTGTGTTATTTACTGTCAATAGTGTAAACATGTTTTGCTGAGTCCTAGTAATGATTACTATATCCAAGGAAAGTAGCACTAGAAATGATATTGTGAAACAGTAGTTGTTTTGAGCCCTGGTTAGAGTGAAAACTATTCTTTTGAATAGTTTACTTTTCTTTTAACTTTCAGCAAATCAACTCTTCAAAACGCATTTTTAGAACTCATATTTCAAACTTTTTTTTTTAGAACACCAAAAAATAAGAATTGAATCATTCAAAAAGCAAGATAAAATTATAAAATGCTAATGCACCACATCTAACAAGGAGAATCCAGCAATAGTATTTCCATTTATTTGTTATTAAATGATTTAAAACTGTATATTTGCATGACAAGATAACACCCCAATGAAAGTAGACAACACTATGAGTGAGTAAGAATAACAACATAACATTTTATTCACCACGTATCCAAAAATCATCAATGGAATTCATCCAATCTTTTTCAGTCCACTTTGCTTTCAGCTCGTTGATACACCAAGCGATGTTTCTAGCCAATGGAAGACAACTTTGCAGTACTTGCAGCGGGTCCATTGATGAAATCAAATCCACTCGACTCTTCTCTGCATATAATGCTGGTACTTCGAAATAGAGATGTGATGTATCTTGTGCTCCACCATTCCTAGATGCTTTGATTTTATTTTGAAATGTGCAATTAGCGTAAAGGTTATTTTGTAGATAATTTTTCTTTGCAACTTCTAGAATCACATTGCGTAAATCATCTTCATGGTTGCCATTCTTTCATCAAATAATAAGTGGTAAAATGTGTTGTATACTTCTCATATACAATACATATAATTTGTTCACAAGTCATGTGATAATAATACCAAAACCCTTCAAGGATACATTCATTTTTTTGGTCATTAATAAAAACCCAAGGCTAAATAAAATTATCAGTGAGTAATAAAAGAAAACATGTCAAGGATGAATACAATTTTTGGTTAGTAAATACCCCAGATTAACATTTCAAGGATAATCATACATCAAAGTTAAATATATTTTCCTGCAAGCAATAAAAGAAAACATGTTAAGGATGAATACATTTGCTGGTTAGTAAAAAAAACCTCAGATAAACATTTCAAGGATATATTTTTTTTTGGGTTTTGTTTAGTCATTTTTACAATACATTGATATTTTCTAGATAGGGTACAATTCCATGATTATATATGATCTTTCGATGTGAAATTAGTTGATCGATCATATGGTTTCTTTCCAACTCATCTTTTTGATTCTTATTTGGAATGTAATCAATTTTTGAGATAGTTTCAAAACTTGCATTTTTCATGTCAGTTAATAGTTTTGCCAATGCAGATGCAATGCTGTAAGCACAATACTCGTGTCTTTCACATCTTAAATAATTGTCTTAAAGAATAATACTTTTAATTTGAATATTTACCCCCACATCTTTAACATTAACATTAGGTATCTTTAAATCACTAAGAATTTGTTTGCAAATATTACCACCTTTGTATATAATCATGCCTTTGGGATTTTTAGTAATTATTAAATCAAAATTTTTTTTAATTTCACTTTTAAATGTTTTTAAAGAAACATCTTCTTTGTTATTTACAAATTTTAAGCCATGAATGTGCTTAGTACAATATTTAATCATTTGTTGTTTTTTAATTGATAAATCCCAAAAATAAATGGGAAGCTTTACAAAAAAAATGCAATCTACTGTTATCAATTAGGGAAATCAAAGAACATTCTTTGATATAAAAAATGTTCTTTACCTGGAAACCTTGGCATGAAATTATCCCACAAATATTTTCTAGAGACATGATCTTGCTATCTTGTTTCAATGAGACTACTGATATGTTCTATGTCTAACTATTTGATTTATACCATCAACCAGTCTATTGTTTCATGGATTTTCAGTGTTAGCTTGATCCTTACTAATTTCATAAACTTTTTGAGAACAAAGTAATTTCAGAGAATTAGGTTGTAAAGGTTTTTGTCTGTGTTCACATTTTTCAAATCTTTCACATACTCTTTTCAAATCTTTTGCATTTTTAGTATCAAATATTCCTTTTGTTAAAAAGCGAGTGATATATGTTGCAAAAGGTCTGGTATAGGTTTTCTTGGAGATATCCATTCACTAAGATATGAAGTGTAAATTGAACACTTGCATATATTTAAATCAAAGCTGTCTAAAATCAAGTAGGATGACTCTTTATTTGTGTATTCCTTATAAGGAAAACCATAAGTATCACTCACACTTATTATTTTAATTAGCATTTTATTAAATTTAAAATTCTGACAGCACCACCAGGGAATATTTTCTCCACCAGAAGGAAAATCATTGACATTTTCATATTGAACAAATTCAGGAAGACAATGGCTCATGAGTTTGATAACAGCAAGTTGTGATTTACTGCTTATGAAGACATCCACATTTGTCGCTGCAGTTTAGTATTTGGTAACATAAGCACCCATCATAATAACTATCTATGACACCAGCTGTTAAAATTAGACCCAATCTACCAGCACTTGATCTCAACTTCAGCTCTACAAACCAATTAGGGCGCATATTTAAGACTTTTTTAGAATTAATTGATGTTTGGATCACATTGAAGCCTGGTTGCAAAACACAAGATTCCTGCTTAATAATATCATATCCCCTGAATAAAGATTTTTTTTAACAATGGTGGTGTTTTTTTGTCAATTTCTGGGTAGTCTCCTATTTCAGCTCTTACAGCTGGTCTTTCTCTTTGATGGTAAATGGCTTGTACATAGCATTGCCCTTTTACGAAATTAATAGATTTGTCTGTGCAGTTCAGTATTTGGTAAAATAAACCCATCATAATAACTATCTATGATACCAGCTGTTAAACTAAGACCCAATTTTCCAGCACTTGATCTCAACTTAAACTCCACAAAGTAAATATCAAGGATATTTAAGACATCTTTAGAATTATTAGATGTTTGGATCACATTAAATCCTGGGTGTATAGTAGAAGCTTCCTGCTCAATAATATTAAATCCCGCAGAAAGATGGTTTTTCAATTTTAGCAATGGTGGTAATGTTTTCTTGTCAATTTGCTTCAAAGAACTCGCTTCTTGAGAACTTGATTGGGATGCTTCTGTATGTACAAAAAATATATGAAAAAACATGCATTAGCAATAAATCTTTTATAAAACTTATTGCAAGAGTTGTTTTAAGTCCCTAATTTATAATCATTTATTTTACAATGGCTATGTGCTAGGGTAGCAACACCATCATCAAGAATAAACCTTTTGTTATCAAATGGATTTAAACCTATTTTGTTTATTCCTACAGTATATATATCATGATTTCGACTGAATATTTGATTCTGAAGAACATTAATGCATTTTAATTCTTTGAGAGCATTAACATACCCTTGATGTACCCATTGATACCCATGATACTATTAACATTGCCTTGATGGGTAAATGTCCTTTTAACAACTTGCTTTTTAATACCCTTTGCAGTGCAGTGAAAGTTGCTGTCAGCATGCA